>JAOUZG010032936.1:6091334-6103610 GCA_026289955.1 Argiope argentata | reverse complement strand
ATATAAATTGTTACTCTTTAAAAAGTGAAATTTCTTATTCCTGATGCATACAGTTCATATCTTATTACTATTGTTCAAATTTCTAAAACTTTCTCAGTTAATACAACAACTATTGATCTCTGTGAATGAAATATTTCAGATTAGTTAAGAAATAATTTTCATGTAAATTTCCAAGAATTTGTAACACATTATTATTCAGTTATAATTTATGTTAAAATGTTTATTTATAATAATCAATTTTTATTTTTAACATCAAGCGTATCTGCTGTGAGAAGCAAATACTGTAGATATTCAGTTTTTTACAAATCAAAATAATTCTATAAGATGTTTATTAAAGTTTTAAAAATTTTAAATAATTATTTGGACTTGTAAACAAAATAAATATTTCAAATGTTTTTTACTAATTGATTTGAATGTTGGAGAGAATGCTTCATTCTGAATGTTACAAATGACATTTTTTTGTGTTGCATTTTTTGATTCTAAACACACTTGTGTGCAATTTTAAATAGATAATATATACATTTCTTTTTCAATGTATTATATGTTTCTTGTGGCTTTCACACTTCTTTAATCAAATTCATTTTAAAATGTTGTGCATAATGCTGTTGCAAAGTGCATAAAGCTGTTTTTATGTTATGTACTTGCAATTACATACCGGTTCTGCTGTATTTGTGTGAGAGTACATTATTTTATAATTATTTTGTTGGTATATATCTTTAGTTCTATTTCGTGTGTTCAATGCATATCTTTATTATATACATATATATATAAATATTATATTGTATTCATTTCCATTCTTGTATACATTTTAGCTTTTCATAATTCAAGGAATCTATAAATCAAAGAGTTAGATTGCTTATTAAATTATCGTTATTTAAGTGATTGTGTTATATTTAATACCCTAGTGATAGTTTGCCAAGCAGTCTTCTAAATTTCTGTTGCCTCACTCTCTTCTGTACATGTAATCTAGAAACCGCCACACTGGATGGCTTTTAAAGCACTTTGACTTTTAATACTTACTTGGTGAGAGAAATACTATGGATATATTTTGAATGGCATGCTTATCTGACCAAACAATCACTTTATATATCAAATGCATAAAACCACATATGGTACAAATCTTGTTGTCCTTATGTTTATTTTACAAAGCCCATTAGTTATTTTTAATAAACATTCTTCCCATGATTGCTTCTTCGTCTTTTATTTTAAGAGGGTCTTAAAGAGTTATAATATACACTTACACTGCATTTTTACTTTAAAGAGATACTGGAATTGTCAAAATTTTAAACGAGATTTCGATTATCTCCATTTTTCAGGCCTTCCGATATTTTTTGGGGGGGAGGGGGCAAAAACATTCATTTTTGTCATTATTTTGAATAACGTCAAAAAAAAAAAAACAATTTTTGGAAAATGTCTGTATGAAACTAATCACTCAAAAACGCTTTAAACTAGACGAATGAAATGTGATGTATAGTTTTAATACCAAATTGTGTACTCTTAACAATTCTAGAGCTAAATCCCATAAAAGGTGAAACTTTTCTTAACCTTTACTTTCAGAAGCATATAAACATGATAATTCAGAATTCCTGAGTCTTAATATATCATATTTGGTATCTGATTTTGTGATTTCTGTTGCAATTATGTGTCAAATTTGACTTCAGTCGTTTGGGGGAGATGCGTCAAAAATTCAAATAAAATCTCCAAGAATCATATGATAGATTGAGTAAGAGTTTGCTAAGTTCTTGTTAAAGATTGATATTTCATAACTTGCATGGTTGTGTCATGCCAAGCGTTCTCTGCCTTATCGTTGGCATTTTTTTTTTTTCCTGGGATGAGAAATGATACCTTTATTAGAAAGTATGCTAAGAAGTTTCGGGGGAGAGAACTGCCGCCAGCGTATTCACGTTTCAAATGCTGGAACAAAATTTTTTAAAAAAACACCTAGTATATAAAAATTTTCATGCGAATAAGTTCGTTTTTTTGTTTTCAGGCCCAAATATAATTTTACAAATCTGAGTCGTCTTTGCTTTTATTATCAATGGAAACACTTGCAAGATTATTTGAACCTCTTAACTCCTGAATTTGTGTTCTGTCATACCTTAAAGTAAAGTGTATAGTGCACTCGTAGGGCGTTGCACATTTTATGTATTATGCATACATGAAGTGTATAATACACACTTGGAATTAGAAAGACAGTAAATCTTATTCCAATTCCAAGAAAAAAGTTGAAAATCGAAAGAGAACTTTACTACTCCACCTTCCTTCATAATGAATTAAAGCGCCTGTAAATCCTTAATTTAACTTATCTAGTGCATAGGACAACCATTGAAATGGTTAAAAACTGAAAAATGAAGTTGCATAACTTTCCACTTGTTGGGAATTAATCCCACCAAAGTAGGTAAAAGTTCAAGTGGAGTACCACATATTTCTATCATTCGCATTTCATTTAAGTTTATGAGAAAATAAAAGTATTATAAGAGGTTCAATGATTTTCTTGTTTGCACTATTACTATTCGCTTTAGCTGGTTAGCTGGGATTGATTGTTGCTAAATATTTTATGTAGATTATTTTTGAAAAATAATATTAAAAAAAAAAAAACACTTGTCAACTCATTGGCTTCCTATCGCAATTTTCATCATAGCGATTTTGCATTTTATTATCATAATTTTCAACATTTTTGCTTTATTTCCCATCTCCAAAAATTCAAATAAAGTTACTGCATTTAATTCATATGGAAACTTTTTTTTTCTATAACTATTTAAAAATGTAAGATAAAAAATCTACTGTTAAAATGCTCTGTTTTAAATCTTCTATTTAAAATAAAGTTAAACTTAAATTGTAAATATTAACACAATTTCAGAATGTTTTTTACATATAGATAATACACAAAAGTCGAATATGTTTGGAAATGAAGACGTTTTTTAATACTTTACATAATCAACAATGGGATTTAAATCCGAGATGAAGGATAAATGGAATTATACAAACTATATAAATTTCTTTTCATCTGTGAAATATATTTTAAATTAAAGTTAAAACTAATTAAAAATAAACAACAGCAGAAGGGAAAACTTGATCGAATCAAGGTGCCATCTCTTGTGTACCAAGGGAGTCGTGACTTAAAAGGCTTGTTGTCTCGTGTTTTTAGAAAAAGCTATTAATTATTTACTTTTGTGTTAACGTATGAAAACACCCTTTTTAAAATTTGTAATCGAATTCTTTTATTTATCATTAAATATTATGCTTAATTGGATTTTCTTTCATTAGTCTAATATTCTTATATCATGCTGCCATCTCTTGAGTAAAATTGTAAGAAAATTAAATATAAAATTTCCTCCTATAATTACCATAGAACAATTTAGCGACACATATTCTTGTTACTTAGGATATATACTACTCCTATATTCCTTACCAACCTAATGTCAGAGCTGTATGAAGCCCCTGTAGGGATCCGTAAGTTTCAGGACTCCTTCACAACTTTTAGAAACCAATATCTTTGTTTTTTATTTAATATGCCAAGAGCAATTATTGCAATTGCTAAATAATTTGAACTCGATATTTTGACGAATCTAAACGTTTTAAATATCTCCCATCTCGCAAAAAAAAAAAAAAAACTATTTGGCCATTTCAATTTATCTGTGGCAAAGATAATTCAATAAGGCTGTGAGCTATATGAATGAAAAGTGATGTACGGGTTTTCAACAAATTTGAAGAATTCTATCAAAGTTTTTATAAAATCCTTTCTGTATGGTTGTTAGAATATAAACTAAAAAGATACAAAAGTAAGCGAACAATATATACAAATTTCTGTTCGCAGATTTAAGATTTGTGTAGCAGACATCTATCAAATTTGAGAGTGTTTTGATCTGATCATTTGTAGTTACAGACTGGCATATGTTAATGAGATAAATTAAAAATGCAATGATTCAATCATATCAGCTTTGATGTCAGAGATGATTGAAGTGATCAGTTTGATGATTGAATTATATCAGTTTTCATTTCGGGATTTCGAAGGCAATACTGTGGCAAATTTTGGTTTCATTGAGTACGTAAAAAATTGTCGGAAACAAACATTTGATACTTTTACTAGCAAGACAAAGATTATTACCAAAAAACTCGCCAATGATCACTCGATAAATTCAGTTAAAATATTAAATTCACGCCACAGGTTAATATTTCGTAATCATCACGTGTCAGCGTTATGCAAAGGCGTTCTTTAATTATGAAGCTTTAAATTAGAAAGTATGCGAGAAAGTTTCGGGGAAACCCTTCCCACTGGTTAGTTTTTCTGTGTGATAAGAGAACATTGCTTAAGGAATAGTTTCTATAAAAGTTAAAACTTCTTTTGCTCTGTATTTTCACACATTCTTATTCAATGCTGTGTTGAAGCAGCCTTTTATTTGCATTTTCACATTATCACCTGCATACTTCTTCATCTTCTGTGATAAGCAGGACCCGTCTAAGCCTAATTGGGGACCGAGGCAAAATCTTCTTTGGGTCCGCTTCTGCTTTAATATTTTAATAATAAAAAAACATTCATTAAACAAAACAAAAAAAACGCAAAATAAAATTTCTATTCCATTTAGAAGCCCCCACAAAAGCAGGGACCGGGGCAGCTGCCCCCTATGCCCCTGTCTTAGTCAGGCCCTGGTGATAAGATGAAACAGTTTCAACTGAGGAGCTTCAGCGGTAGTTGTATAATTAGATTTTTTTTTTTTTCTTCTTCCTTGTCCAACTGTATGTAGCTCAGTAGCTTGATAAGTATCCGATGATAATGCCTTAACCATTTATCTACTGACGGTACTTATAAGTGTAAGGTTCACATAAAGTGAATCGATTAAATAATCGTAATTGTATTCATATGAATATATTTTGTAAACGAATTTGGCATCAATATGTAATGAAGTAAGATGTAACACCGAAGTATGACGTGTATCGCTCATACAATCATTATTCTAATTAAATGTTTATTTTTACTTAACTACTTTTCAATTATTTATAAGTTGATTCTTAATTCAACCTTATATGGCGTAGTCGGTATCTAAAGGACCTTTTCAAAGTTAAACCTTTAAATACTTTTGAAAATTTTACGCATTTGCTAAGCCTAATTGGAATCATCAGACTTCCTCGCCAAGGATTAGAATCTCGCCAAGATTTTTTTTGCCTGAATGATCTCCAAACAACGACAACTTCTCGCATAGTAAGTGAATTTCTTTAAAATATCAATAGACTCTTTATCAAAAGTAAAATAAGTACGAATATTCTGATAACTTTTTTACGAATATTAATTATTCCGAAGAATTAAATTACTTCGTGTTTGCTTCTTACACAAGACGGCGCCAGGCCATTTTCGACAAATTCTTATTTCGTCTAGAATCCCTGAGCGGAAATAAAAAAAAATGTCAACAAGTGATGATATTATTTTTAATTCGTTAGAAGCGCATCCACTACAAAGTTTAACGATGACTCAACTGAAAAAAGAATTGCGTTTCAGAAATCTTTTACTAACCGGAAATAAAAATGATTTAATCTCGCGTATTGTTGAGGATAATAATAAAAGAAAAAGTGATGGAACTTTGAATGAATTAAATGCTCGTCGCATGAAATTTTTTAATGAAGAGGAGACATTTTCTGATAATGCACAATTATTGACAGAAATCGAGTCTTTGCGAAAACAAGTAGAACTTTTAAGTAATTCTTCTACACAAGCTGCAATTCCTACACCTCCTTCTCAAATAGATGCGAATATCGCAGTTATTTTTTCCACATTGATGGAAACGCAAAAACAATTTTTTGAAAGGCAAATAACTCCGAATGTGATTCAAATCACATCCACAAATGACACTGCAAATTCAATCCAAATATTTAAGGGAGACATAATTGAAAATGCCCTCGAATGGTTAAAGGAGGTTGAAAGAATTTCAACTTTAGCTAACTGGTCTGACGAATTAATATTAACCAATGCTATTTCACGTCTCTCGGGATCTGCTAAAAATTGGCAACTAACAATAGGAAAAAATTTCAATGATTGGAATACTTGGAAAAATGCTCTCGCCTTAAGATTCAAAAGACGTATAACAATGCAAGAATTTTTGGCTCACCCAAGTGAACGAAAATTGAGACATAATGAAAGTTTAGTCGATTATATTTATTCAAAAGATGCTCTTTTGGAAAAAGCTCCCTTTACTATTCCCCAACCTGACCGTATTTCTATGATCATAGGTGATATAACAGAAGAAAAATGGCAAATTGCATTAGCTACTCAAAATTCTAATACGGTTGAAGAATTAATTGATAGGGCAACTGCGCTTGATGCTATTCGTAGTGCAAAACAAGAGCATAAGAAACATTCCCCGAAAACTCAAATTAGATCTTCTAATACATATGATAAACAACATCGTAAATACAATCCAATAACTGACGACGTTCGAGATATTACTTGTTGGAGATGTGGAATTAAAGGCCATGCTTCTTTTATGTGTAGTTTACCACCTCCTCCCCGTGGTTCAACCATAGCTGACACAAGAAAAAGTACAATTTGCAGTACCAGAAATCTCTCTTTTTGGCCGAATTGTCTCTCAAGATGGTGTTCGTCCTGATCCGGAACGCATAGCAGCAATTGAACGTTATTCAACTCTCAAATCAATTCATGAAGTCCGTAGTTTCCTTGGGTTTGCCAATCAGTTTCGAAAGTGTATTCGTAACGATGCTATTATAGCCAAACCACTTACGAGCGTTTTAAAAGGTTTAGAAAAGAATACCAGCAACACTCCCATAGTTTTAACTGATGATCAACAGCGAACATTTGAAACTTTGAAATCTGCAATTACTACTGCTCCCATTCTTTCGTATTTCAAACAAGGCCTACCAACTTTTGTAGAAACTGATGCCTCTTATTCAGGACTCAGTGCAGTTTTATCCCATGAACAGAACGGAAAGCGTCATGTCATTGAATATGCGTCGCGTACATTAAAAGATGCTGAAACACGCTACCACAGTAACGAACTGGAATGTACTGCTGTACATTGGGCATTGACTGAAAAATTTCGACTCTATCTCCTTGACCACAAGTTTCAACTCATCACAGACAATTATACAACTGCTTATGTAATTGCAAAATCTGCAGTTAATCGAAAATTTGCGCGATATTTAGTAGATTTGGCTCAATTTGATTTTACAACTTAGCATCGGCCAGGAAAGCAAAATGTCATTGCTGATCACCTTTCACGTTACCCAACACCACCTGTTTGTTTAGCAGTTAGAAATTCATCTGAATTTTGTTCAGAATCTGAATTTGTTCGAAACAGAAAAGAGATGACTTTTGTCAGTATATTTTTCGCTTACTCAAAGAGAAAAATTCAAGCAAAAAGACAATGTCAATCATATGCAATTACAATATCTATAACAACACTCTTGAGCAAGTGAAAGACGAAAAATCGAGACCTGTAGTAGTGATCCCTTAGGCGATGAAAGAACAAACTTTGATTGCCTGTCACGATGATGTTGGACATATGGATGCAAAAAAAACTCTTCACAATTTACAATTGTGTTATTGGTGGCCAAACATGCGCAAGGACTGCAAAGCATATGTTCGAAGCTGTCATAAATGCCAAATTGTTAACCGACGCACTGCTAATGCCTATGGTCTTTTGCAGCAATTACCAATTCCGTCCACACCTTGGGAAATTGTGTCCGCTGACCACGTAATCTGTTTGCCAGAAACAAGAAGCGGAAACACCAATATGCTTGTCCAAATTGATCACGCCACACGCTATGTAATCGCAACACCTTCTGCATCTCTCTCCGCTCATACAGTGACTGATGCTCTGTATCATAATATAATACTCAGATATGGACCGCCAAGTATGTATTTATCTGATAGAGGAACAGCATTTACCGCTCGTCACACTCAGCGGTTTCTTCAAAAGTATGGAATCACACAATCAACGACTCCACCTTATTCGCCACAAGCTAATAGCATTGTTGAAAGAGCCAATGGCATAATTGAGTCCACTTTGAAAAAAATGATTGACAAAAACCCGAATAAATGAGACGAATTACTTCCAAACGCCTCATTGGCAATCAATACTACAAAACAAAATTCCACCAAGAAATCACCATTCTATTTACTTCATGGTTATGAGCCACGCCTTCCCCATGAACTTCACCTTGGTAGCTTCATAGATGACACTCCACGTGAAGACCAACTAGACCTTTTAAGTTTGGCCAGGGCCGAAGCGGCAAATAATGTGTATGAAACACATTTGGAAAACAAGAAGAGATTTGTTCTCCACCGCAGATCCCATTCCTTCAAGGCAGGAGATCTCGTATTGTACGACTGGCCGAAGAAAGGAGATCACAAACTTTCTTCCATTTTCAAAGGACCATTTGTGATTGTGCGTCCAGTCGGGGCCGTGTGCTACGAGATCAAGTCTACGACACAACAGAACAAATTTGTCAAGGTTGTTCACGTACAACATCTTCGTCCTTACTTTAAACGAAATACACCGACCAACGAAGAGAACAGCACAGACGAAGAGAATGAGAACTACTGAGCTGTCATCAAAATTTTTGTTTCTTTTACGCTTCAATTTTAAAATTTATTTTTGACTGTCTAAATTTTATATTGAGCGGGGCCGAATGTAAGGTTCACATAAAGTGAATCGATTAAATAATCGTAATTGTATTCATATGAATATATTTTGTAAACGAATATTGGCATCAATATGTAATGAAGTAAGATGTAACACCGAAGTATGACGTGTATCGCTCATACAATCATTATTCTAATTAAATGTTTATTTTTACTTAACTACTTTTCAATTATTTATAAGTTGATTCTTAATTCAACCTTATATAAGTACCATTTAAATCTGGATTATATTTTCGTAATATGACTATTTTTGCCAATGGTATTCTAAGAAACACGGAGAACGTAACCCAAATAGCAAGAAGTTAATATTAGCTAAAAGTAGGAATGAAAAAATATTTAATTAACAATTAAATTAATTAATATATTTCTATTTAATATATTTCTGTTAAAATTTTTCTCTTGAGTTCTCTGGGATTATTCTGAAAGGAAAATTAACTACTGGTGCAAAAATGAAGTTGGGAAAATTGATGGCAACATAATTCACTAGATAAAGGGTTAATTGACTGTTAAAGGGACTCTGTACTTATCTTGAATTTTAGAATTCGGTAATAAAGTTTGTTCAGGCAATTGCCATGCAACCACAACATCTCCTATAGTGTAATTTTGAGCTCTACATCGTTGTTTGTCATAATTCTTTTCCATTATTTTTTGAGCATCCCTAATATTTTCCTGGACATCTCTTTGCAATTAGGTTGACTTTGAGTACTCATTGGATATTGGTAGCAGATCTCGAGGAAAATATCCAAATTTTACTGGTGTGTATCCATTCAGAAGTTCAAAAAAAGGTTTTCTAGTCCACTTACTCGGAGACCTGTCAACGCAACGCTGTACTTCTGGAAATATTTTATCCCAATCTTTGTGAAATTCTGTTTGAACTCTGGACAACATCATTGGAATGAATATTTGATTTATGCGCTCGATTTGTCTATTAGCTTGTAGTTTTTGGCTAGAATTTAATGCATGTTTAATTATAAACTGTTTGCAATAGTCTTCAAATATTGATGAAAAACAGCTTCCTGTCTCTGTAAAGATACGCCTTGGGCAAGCAAAGACATTGCAAATTCATCTAGGCTCTTTGAAACGCTTTTAAGTGAACTTCTAGGACATGGACAAAGACGAAAAAATTTAGTCCTGTTGTCGACTAAATCTAATAGTTCCTTTTTCCCAGCCGTACTTGTAACAACCCCCCCCCCAAAAGAATCCCTGTGAATAACTTCAAATGGCCGGCTTTTGTAATTTTTCCTTTCAATTAGAAGTTTCATTGATTAAAAACTAAGCAAATGCTTGGAATTTCTCCTCGATAAGCTCCGTAGATATAATAGACAAACATTATTTTTCTGTCACCTTAAGTTTAAAAAATTATATTTTCAGTGATATTATTTTGATAATTATTATAATGCATTTTATTTTATATTTCATATAAAATATAATTTTATTTTCATGTTTCGCATACTTGAATAAAATTAGTTTTCATCAACGATTTGCTATCACATTCACAGTATTTTTTCCTCTGCAAACATGTTGTTACTGCGTTATTAAAAATTTAAATAAGTAAGCTCGTACTAAAAAAAACTATGATTCTTATGTCTTAATTAATCCTTCATTTATTATTTTACCACTTATAAGTTAGTGCTAAAGAAATTGACGTATTGAAAATTATGGAAATTTTTATTCCCCTCTTATCAGCTGGTGATCAAAAGCGGTTTTTAACTAATTAAATCAAGATGAGGGCTGCAGAGGGAGTAAGTAGGGATAAAATAAGAAAACTTATCCAATATACAGCAATGAATTTTTGTTTGTTTGTATTTGACGCGATGCCGTACCGTTCATCAGATTCTAATAACTTGGCCAACTTATTGCCTTAAATTTAGAAAATCCATGTTCTTCACATGGCCAATTGTATGTTGAATGCTCACGAGTCGGACAGGCAAGAAATATGTTTTTGCTTGAGACTGGAAAACAAATTTATATATATATATATATATATATATATATATATACTGCTCAAAACAATTAGGGGAGAAAGCAAAAAAAAAAAAAAAAATCAAGAAAACCGTGCGAGACAGCCACGTATTGGTATACAATGGTAGTACACGCGTATCCATGCGCAATACAGAGAAAAAAAATAAAGCAATGTGGGATTTGAAAATATGGAAAAAACATGAAAAGATGATTTAAGGCAACAATTTGGTTACATGTAAACGATAAAAAAAAGGCTCTGAATAGACATGATGCATGAGTTTTAATAGGGCGTGTGGTCTCCTCGAACAGCTATGACTGCTGCACACCTGTTTGCAATGGGTGCGATGAGGTTATCGATAAGACTTTGGGGAATACTGTTCCATTCCTCAAGAAGTGTAATCTCGAAGTCTGGGACAGTCACAGGAGTCCTTGGCAGCGCAGCAATGCGTCGTCCGAGCATGTCCCAAACATGCTCGAATGAATTCAGGTCAGGAGAGCACGCTGACCATTCCATACGCTGTATTGTTTCAGCTTCAAGCATGTTCTCCACCAGATGATCTCTATGCTGTCGGGTATTATCATCCTGGAAAATAAAGGAATCGCCAATGGCTGCAGCGTAAGGGATGACATGAGATCGCAGTATATCGTCTGCATACCTGTGGCCCGTCAAAGTGCCATTCCGGATGATATGCAGGTCCGTACGTCCACCTATGCTGATTCCACCCCATACCATCCAACCAGCTCGTCTGTATTGTGACCTTTCAAGAACAAATGCGAGGTTATTTCGAGTGCCCCTCTCCCGCCATACCAGAACACGTCTAGTGTCACACTCTAGACTGAATCGGGACTCGTCTGTCAACAGCACTTGGCTCCAATCATGTTGCTGCCAATCTCGATGTTCAGCAGCCCATCTTCTTCGGGCCGCATGGTGGCGTGGGGTCAATGGAATGCAGACCATTGGCCTAAGTGCATAGAGCCCTCCCCCATGAAGCCTATTACGTACTGTTTAGTTGGACACCCTTCGTCCTGTTGCCAAGAACAACTGTCTTTGCAGCTGAGTAGCATTCTCTGTTCTGTTTCGACGGGCTGTTAACTGTATATACCGGTCATCAGTTGCTGTAGTGGCGCGAGGCCGACCTTGCCCTGGTCGACGTCTAACATTTCCTGTTTCTTGGAATCCCTTCCACAACCTTGCAAAAACACTTCTGACGACTCCAACAGCGTCTGCGACACTCCGTTGTATTTGGCCTGATTCCAGTCGGCCTATGACACGCCATGCCATGGATTCCGGTAAAATCACGTTGTGCAGACATTCTCATAAGCTTGTCTCAAAAACAGAAAGACTGCGCAATCAAATTTCATAGTTAAGGCAATAAAACAGACGTTTCTGTAACAGCCCGATTTCTGGCCTTATCTCCTTCTTCTGGTTTTTGATGTTATGAACTTTGATTTGCATATAAAGTTTTCTTCTTCCGTTTCCTGGCAGGCTGTAATTTATGGATGATTCATTTTATGTTACTTATTGGTAGACATCTTTGCGTAATTCTGTTAAAACCATGTGTTCCCCTAATTGTTTTGAGCAGTGTATTTTAAGTAGCTTTATTACTATAAAGCAATACTCTAAAAATTTGTGATACTGGAGGAAATATGTCGGATATTTT
>JAOUZG010032936.1:6059448-6086334 GCA_026289955.1 Argiope argentata | reverse complement strand
ATATATATATATATATATATATTCTAGCAACATCGAGTATGTAAAGTAAGGAGGCACATTCAAGAAAAGACACAGAGGCAGAGATTTGAATACGCTTTGTGCTTTATTCTCTTCCTTTCAACGCATTAAAAGTTTGCACTCAATGATTTCAGACTGAACGTGATGAGAAACGGTGAGGTGAATAAAAGAACACAAAAAAAATCGAAGAAATGCACTCAAACTCCACTCAAGTAAAAGCAAAAACGTAAGGCTGTAGCACCGGGAGAAACATGTGATATATATATATATATATATATATATATATATATATATATATATATAAAACATTATCGAGATTGATTTTATATCTTTAATTTACCTTCGAATTAGTTAGATTATTTATGCCTTTATTATAGTTTTTCATTATTGAGATTAAATTGATGCCTCTTCTGGAAGGTTTTTTTTTCTTTCAAAAACTGACTGATGTCTAGTAATAACGAGTAACGATCTTTTCAACCTTAACACGTTAAGCGCCATCGATTAATGCGGAATTCTGCGATCTGGCAGCATCGATCACTGGGGACTGGCCTTCCATTTTCAGTACAGATTGCGACAATCACCGGTAACTGACAGTAGAAATGACGGTATAAAAAAACACCTTTCTATTTATAAATGCACCTAAATTTTCAATATCAAAATACTTTATGAGTTTCATTACAACTCGGTGAGCATCTCATGTGCAAGATGAATCAGTGGAAAGCGCGAGCCAAGCGGAAAGGAATTCAATAGCGGTGTGACGCTTAACGTGTTACTCCATCTTGCTAATACTACAAACAAAGGGAAGTTTTACAGAAATTTTGTTATAGTTGATGGATTTATATATAAGAATTTACTCCAGAAACGATTGTGGGATTTAGCCGAATCTACGATAATCCCTCACAACTTTGGAAGGATTCATACCTGCATTGAATTTTTTCATACATGAACGAATTTTTGCATTAAAAATATCCGGTATGGATATATCAATCTGCTTTGCATGGTTTTCAGTTATTTCGAAATCTTTTGAATTTTCCCGAACCAAAAATCCTTTTACCATTTTCTTATGGGGTGTACCTTGAGTAGATATTCTATCAGCACTTGACCCCATTTATTCTTAGAAGAAAATGAGGTAAAGAAAATTCGTAACAGTCTAATGAAAATATATGATTAAAGTTGCATCTGATATTTTTATTTACTCTTATCAAGTTAGGCACATGAGCTGTAGCAAAAATTAAAAGCGGTTTGTCCTCTATTGCTGAAGAAAATTCAAAACCCCAAGAATTTGATGATAAATGGTAATTTTTTGTATTCATCTCTTCCACTATAATATCGAAACTATTTGTTACAAATAATTTCAAAACCAAAATAATTTTCTTGAATTTTTTAATGTTATGACAACTAACAACTCTAAGAATTTGGTTCTAAAAACGGAAAGAGGAAAAAAACCCATGTGTTTATTTTATTTATTTTTCATAACGAAAAAGTTTTTACTTAATAAACAGCAAGCTGTATGAAATATTTGTATGAATGTTTTTTTTCCTTGATTCGTTAAAAAAATAATAATAAATACTTTGAGCAGATGTAGTCTAAAGGAGGAGATAGGAATGAAATGGAAAGAGGCAGAAATATAGAAGGATTCGGCTAAAATATTATAAATACGACTAAAAGGTCTTTAATTAGTTTTCATTTAGGTCAAGAGCATAATTAAATATATCCACATAATAAATCTAAGAAAAGAGGTTCATCTTGAAACATTTCCTTATATTTAGCATTATGAAGTCATTAATATGGAATTGAAAACAAAAAGAATGCATAACATAGAGACTGTGACAGAAAAATATCCGGAGAGACTCACGTACAAAGTAGAGTTGAGTAAAATCACAAGTTAATGGGTACGGTGAACAAAATATACTTATCAAAAAGTCAGATATGTAATTTTTCTGTTGGAGCAATTTTATTTGAATTAATATTGAATGGCTGAAAAAATATATAAATTCTGTGCAATGAATTAAAAATGAAAATGATAAATTCGGATCTTTATGACAAAAAAAAATGCGAAAATAATTCGTATCAAAACTGCAATACTCCAGAGCTATACATTGCTGTAAGAATTCCATTTTCAAATTATTGCGATGATATTGCTTTGGTTTTACCATAATAATAATGAATCTTAACTATATTTGTAAAATATTTTTTTATATTTGTTTTTAACATAAGTGAATGTGGAATAAAATATATTAAAGTTTTAAGAATTAAATATACAACTAACAAAATAGAGGAAAATATACAATTAAAAGGCGTACTATTCCGTTAGCGGAACCTTGCCAAATTTCAGAGATGACTCGCCAAATTTTGTAGTCAACGTCCTTCTTCGACATTCTCAGCTACTCATTATGTAACACCTCCAGTGCTCTAAACGAATGATGAGGGGTGGCCCGCCAACGAAATACGCCCGGATCAGAGAGAACAGAATTGTGCGCTCTGCTTTGAACAAAATGTTTGTTGCACGAAGACATTTTCAAGTTTGCGATTTAGCCTATCTAACTGTAACGAATTTATTACTTTATTAACACTCAAAGGCACATGTGTCATAATTGTGCTAGCTATTCATTTTTTACTTTCAGTTATGTACAACACGCAATTGCAAGCATTTGTAACATGTTGTTTGAAATGCATGTATGAACACTGGAATGTGAAGGAACCGCTTGAAGCAAAGTGGGAATACATCTCGGGTCCGCTTAAAAGCGTACAGCAGACGCAAGAGAAATGTAGTTTGGAATCAGTCAAAAAAAAAAGTCTCCTTTATGTTCATTTTTTTCAGGAAATTGTACTCAAGATTGCTACTATAGAAACTAGTAACCACATAACTTTGGACAGTCGTATTCCTCTTTTATTGTATAAACAAGCCTTGATGGCTGTGAAATTTTCGCGAGAAAGGATTGAATTGACCAGCTGCATTATCATTAAAATAGTTCTTACATAAAATAGAAACTGCTAATGTTTAAAATATTCCTAGAAGAAATCATTTTGCTCTGAAAATCGGTTTAAAGATGTTATAGTAAAAGAAACTTAAACTAGAATGTAAGGATTTATTTAAAAGAAATTAGAATCAATTTAGCGATTTGAAAATTTCTTCTTTTTATCTGTCTTTGAAATTACGACATTATAGAATAATAAAATAAAATTTTTGAATTAATTTTCAGTTAATTTATTTTTTAGTGCAAAACATAATCATAGTAAAATTTTGAGCGTCAGTAAAACTATTAATACATACGTGTGTGTTCAGTCAAGTTGAATTTAATAATTTTAAAATGTGATTTCTGCCTTTTTTTTCACTAGCCATTTGAATGACTTAAGATGAGAAATGAATTGAATATCAATAAAAAGATTTTTTTAATTGTGAAAATTCTTACTTGACGAGATTAACTTTTTATAAACACTATCTAAATTTGTTTTTAAAAAAGAAGGAAATGACTACCTAAATTTAAATGACAGAAAATCAGTTCTTTTAGTGTAACAACGTTAAAAAAGCCGTCATAACCAACTAATATAAAAATTACTTATTGAAATCCTTTTATATGTTTAAAGATAAATATTTATCGTTTTTTTATATGAAAGAGTAGCCTATAATAACTCCTGCAGTTAGGTGTTAAATAAGATCATTTTATATTTCCGGAATATTTTATCCTATTAATAGAAATAAGAAACTATACAGCAGTTGAGATTTAATAAAGACATTGCTATTTCTGTAACAAATTATACCATGGATGAACCCTTCAATTTTTGCTATTTTAAATTACGAATCCTAATGCTATGAAAGAGCTCAGCTCGTGTATTACAATTTGGATATTACAATATGCAGATTTTTTAACTGATTCCAACTACAACAAAAAGAATCACAATAGAGCATTTGTACTTTTGAAAGTAAATATCAACAAAGAAGACTTTCATTGGAAAGGAAAAATTAAAAATGCATTTGTAATTGCTTTTTTATGTTTTGGATTTTGATTGGGCTTTCAACTGATTACTGGAGCTTTAATGGAAAGAAAAATACTTCATTTAAAATATGACACATTGTCAAGTCTGGCGAGACCACTTTTCATAGTTTCCTGATTTCAAAAAACTCGTGAACAATCAAGACTCAGGATTTTGTGAAAGAAATTGACTTTCTGAGCCTTTCGCATAGAAAGACCACACAACTGTAAACTTGGTTTCATCAGCAGTTCCGATTAACATCAAGGGTCAAGATAATGAATATGAAATATATTTAATAATATCGCCATATATATTTTCAAGCATTTTCAATAACTATGTACATCCACAGATAGTGGAAATATTCATTTTAACTTATGAGTCAATTCTGCTCTTTGGGCGGTCAACTTGAAGCGCTGCTTGCATTGTTCAAACCAGGGTCAGATACGAGCCACTTTCCGTACATTGTCCTAATGTACTGTATGATGTGAAACTGTAAGTATTAGCAACAGCAACCGTTTTCAACACTCCACACTTTCTTTTCAGGACTGGCTGAAAACAAGGTATTCGAAAATTGAGCATAATACCTTCAAAGTCTAAAATAGCAGATGATGAAGATACAGTTAAGCAGACTCGACTCTACTGAATCAGAAACTAGTAAAATATCATTCCGAAATAGACTAGCCTTTAAAGCCCATAAGATCCGGATTTCAAGACAAGCAAATGCACAATGGAAGCTGAACTCGGAAAGCCAATTTCTTTGCGACAGACATCGCGTCTTCTAACACGCATTCACAGACACTTCACTTTTAATTTACAAAGACGCCATTCTTACAGTGATCACCAGACTGAATAGACACAAAATAGAATTCTAAGTTTATTTCTCCCCTACGAATGTGGCTGGCAGAACCATGACGTACCATTTGCAGCGTGCAACGAAGTCTTTGATCCTCCCGGCGGAGGATGATACAAGTGAAAGCTACTTGGGTGGTGGTACAACGACTGATGTTGGTCTGGCGATAGTGTTTGTTGGGGATAGGGATGATCCGGATGTACAAACAACTGATGTGGTTTCAAGGGCAAATGCTGGGGATCCGTTACATAGTGTCGCATATGTGGCATGGCCGCTGCAGCGGCTACTGCTGCTGCCTCATTAAAATTGTCCCTTGGCGACACAGAGCTTGGCGGAGTCATGGCATTGCAGTTGTCCAGATAAGATCCTCCAGACTGGCTGTATCCGGGCGACAGTTTGGCGGACGAAGATTGGAGCATGAGATCACTGTATGGAGATTCTGGTACCCCCGGAGGAGTCGGTAACGTACCACCCTGAACCCCATCACCGTAGCAACCATGTCTGGCTCCTGCTGATCGGATCACAGATTCCCGGCTGACGTAGATCTGTCGGAGAAGTGTTGTAGCAGGCAAGGACGCCGGGGCTGGTGTCCATTGAATTGGACGCTCCGGAAATGACTTGGACATGAGAGAGTCTGGTGATCCATTGTGCTGTGGCAGATGTCTGTTCATGACATCTTCCAGATCTCTGACAGACATGGGCCCACCCTTTGGATCATAAGCATTCGGGGACCGAGTCCAAGGTCGGCTCACTTTATCACATTTGTCAGGCGACTCTCCACTCCTTCCTGATGAATTAGCAGTCTGGTTGCAGGAAAGATCATCCACCACCAAGTCATTATTGCTCTGCACGTCGTTGTATCCCGCACCATTGTCCAGCGACAGAACTGTGGAGGACGAGCTTCCAGGACGGGGGCTCTTGATGGAATCGGCAGTTTCATGGAGGCTTGACTCTGCGATCTTGCGTTTGCGATGCCGGCCCTCTGTCCTTTCGTCCAGGGAGTCGGTTGCCGTCGGTTCTCGCTTCGGATTGGGTGTGGACGGGTCGAAGTAATTGACGGGAGTGAAATCCCTCAGTTTAGGGGAGCTGTTCGGTTTATCCTGCTGAGAAATTTGAATTGTATTAAAAAATTATTTTAAAATAATGTGGGCAATTAAAGGAGTTTTTTAAATCTAAAAACATATCGTATTTACATTTATAAAAAGTGCTATACATTTGATCTGAAATAATTTCCATTTGTCTCGAAATATTTGGCAAAGATAATTTTTCCTAATCATGATGTTTGTACTGATAATGGCTTTGGATGACGTATTTTAATTATGTTGATTTGAGATTTATGATATTGATTGAGATTCATAAGTACTTCGGCAAAATACAGTAGAAATATTTCAGCTGTAGATTCCAGTATGAAATTAAACATTGAAATATTTTTAATATCAAATTTTTAGTTCAATAACTCCAATCAGAATTTACGGAGTCTTGTTATGTATCTTAGATCGATTGAAAAAAGATAAGGGTATGCTTAAAAAAAATATAAAGGTATGCTTCATACGTTTTCAATTCATTTTTCTTTTTGAGATTCACTCTGGAGTTATTTGGAGAGGAAATTTAGCAATTTGTATTTGTTATAAGATTCTGGGACTAACTATGCAAAGTTGCACATCTTCACCGTTATTGAGGTTCATTTGGAACAAGACATTACGATAAAAAATTTCTCAGAAGCACTTATAGCTTATTTTAAGAAAGATGACTGCTCTAAAACTTCCGGAATGCTCTCTTTACTGAAAAATACTAATATTTTCATGTTAAATCTCGTTGAAATAAACATACTTTGAAATCTTTCGTGAATTTGTAGAATTTGGCAGGAGTTTTTTGGTGTGAAAAATTGATCATAGATTAATTCCAACATTTTTTGTTTATTGTTCTTTCTGATGCGAGGTTGTAATTTTTTTTTCATTTTATTTGCCATTTTTTTCTGTAGTTTTCCAAATTCAAGCATATTACCTTTTTTTATTTATTTTACCTTGCCACTTTGTGTAAATATCCGCCCTTTTAATATGATATACGTTGAAAAAGAAAAATTCAGGGACACCAGAAAAACACTTTATAGCCAAACATAATCTATCTTATGAAATTATGTCAAACATAAATCAGTAGTCCCTTTCTGCACACATGCTGCCCACTGGCCATTTAAAAACTAACCGGTAGTGTGGAAACCCGAAATAAGATATTCTTTTACTGAGCAGCAGTTTGCTGTCTATGCATCTCGAAATAATTACTTTCCTCCTCATCAGGACTTTCCAGTCATTCTAGACATTTTTTCCCCTAAAGATTTAAGTTGATACTAAATTTTGATACAAAAAGTTGTGGACGTTTCAGTGATGCTCGTTTAGGAAAACTTTTCTCCTGCAGTTGTTGTACATATTTCCAAATTTCCAAAAATTTCCCCCATGTAGAATCAAGTTGGAATTCCTCACCCGATGGAGGTAGTCTCTTTTGCTGCCGTCAACATCCAGTTCGCTACCGTCATCGTAGGTCTGCCCCTCTTCGTTGCCGTCGCTGGTGGCCGGATTGTCTGGCCGAGACGTGGATCTCTGCTCTGTCTCAACATCTCCGGCTGACGAGTTGTCTGCAAAGAGGCACGATTGAATTTGAATATGCTAGTTTTACAGCTTAATCAGATCAATTGAAACTAACTGGGTTAAAGTTCAGGCATTAGTCGAAGCATTTTTGTTTTTTGAGATTAATTAATGTTCGAATCTACTGCGTTATTTGAGAGGTACTTGGTATTTGGAAAAATTAAATGAAGGATTTCAAATAAGACCTACTTTAATTGAATGAAAAAGATAACTGTTCAATTTATCAAATGAAATTTTTAAAAAATACCCAAGTGTTTCGTTTGCACTTTGCTAAGATAGAAAATATTTGTGTTAAATTTATTTCCAAAGGAAAAAGTTATAATTCTTTCTACGACATTTTTTAAAGAAATTAAATTTTAAGTATATGATTTATTTACGAGACGGGCTAACTGAAATTCATTTAAATTTCAGGTATCGGCGTGTAATAGTGAAATTTAAAGTAAAATGTCTAACTTTTTTAAATATACATTCAATCATATTCATAAGGCAATAAGAATAAATAATGATGATTGTAACTGCTGCTGTACAAAATTAATTTATCAATTTTTATTTGTACACACTATCGTTAATACTAGAAGATCTAGATTTATCATCTAGAATTCGTTTTCTTTTTGCCACTCGGAGAGTAAAGTCTAAAAATGTATAACTTGAAACTACCTAAAATAAAATATATTAAATAAATTCTGAAAAGTTATATACAAGGTGATTTCGAATTCATGGCACAAACTATAAGGGTTGGTGCAGGACTGCGCGAAAATTATTTGTCTATAAATTCTACCATATTTGTTCTGAATAAGGAATTACTTTGTCGAATTGCCTTTGCAGACTTCTGTCGCTGATTGGATATCTACTGTGTTAAGGCACGAATCAATGTTTTTAACAAATGTGAAATTAAGTGCATTAAAAACTTCAAAGCAAAAACAGGCGGATTGCTTGCCAATGGAAACTGGGCTGATTGAATGCAAAATGTTGGTATGCACTTTTAATATCATAGCAAGACTTCGCTTCATATGGCCCCTTACTGTTAAAAGTAAACATTTTGCTCATTTATCGTTGCCTGCCTTCATTAGCAATCTCTGAGTAATCTACCTTAAACAAAATAAATCAAATTTGAAAGTTGCGAAATAAATTTACTCAGCAATGATTGGCTAAATTCTTGATACAGTTCAGTTTGTTAGAACGTGACAGTTAGGTATTACTAAAGTAAAGGTGTCGGATCGAAAATTCGTTAGAGTAGATTTCCAATGAAATTATACTGTTAAAATATTAATGATCAAATTGTAATTCTTGAGCTGAGGGAAACTGCAATAGTTTTGATTTTCCGAGCAGATTTAATACAATATCGTAAAAGTAGCATCCTCGTACGGTTAAAAAAAAAAAAAACTCTTTCAACTAGGTCTAGTCATACTGAGCATACTCTTGATGCTTTGTATCAGACAGTATTTTTGGAATGCCTTTTCATTAATATATCGTTTGGAAATCGATAAGATGTCGCAGGCCTGACATCAACGCGTGTACACTGCATCGTAAAAATGCAGTTGCCAACATTCTGCATTCGCAGGAGTGTTCTCTAGTAAGCGTGCGCAGCGTTGGTTAGTGGCTCTCTCGGGCGACACTCCAGCCGTTACGTACTGGGAGCAAGCAGTACCTCTGCCTCCCTCTTTGTCCGGGCTTGTGCCCCTCTCCGAGCTGCTTGGATCGTCGTTCCTCAGGTCACGTGACGCGGGCATCTGGCAGTAGTCCATCACGCAGTGAGGGTACTCCACGTTACTGCAGAGAAAAAATAAGACGTTTGAAATGACCATACAGCCCCAGACACATGTATAGTTATTAATAAACGACTTTATAAAAACAATAGCTTTAATTGAAGGCCTTTAAATTTTTAAGGTAAAACTGTAAGATACTATGACTATTCGCTATACAAGAAAATCAGTTAAAAGAGTTTTAAGAAAATTGTAAAATCCAATTGCTTTTAAAAACGTAACTTTTTTTTTCTGCAGGTGATTCTCCTCTAGAATTTAAAAAAAAAAGATGCAAACTTTGTAAATTAAAATTGGAATATTCTATGAAGAATTTAAAAATTGTTAAATTTACCTTGCATCTCTAGCAGAAAGGAGCTCGATCACCAATCTCTCCCCCCCCCCTCTTTCTCTCTGTGTAAACTCCTCTGTTTACCAAATTTAAAAATTCCCTTTCTTTCGAAGTTAACCCTAATCTCCACGGTATGCATTCAGTAAGACGAGTATTACGCACTTTCAGTGAATGGCTATTTGACCTTCCTTTATTATTGTAGTCATTCTATGCTCACAAAGAGTTACTGCGCGATCATGATTGAGAGGTTTATTGGGGAAATTAACTAATGCAAGAATATATTTATTTCACTTTGTTATTTTATGCTACCAAAACTAACAAACGTATTGCATGGAAAAGTGAGAAGTACTGCCTTTTTTTTTCTTTTTGCAAACAAATACAAGTATAGCTTACTGTGAAAAATTGCAGTACGTCGCATTACTAATAAATTATTGCGCTGAAATGTTTGCTTTTCATTTTACATAGTAGAATACAGCTGTGTGTAAAAAAATATGTATTTGTATATTTTTACTCTCCATAGCAGAATATTATATATTTCTACTGCAGTCGTTCCTTCACCAGGATCTAAAAACTATTGCGTTATAGGAGAAATGCACGTAACAAATTGTGGTTGCAATTTTTTTTTTTTTTTTTAGTAACCGAAATCTTTAACTTTACACAAGGTTCATTGGGATTCATTCTTACTAAAAATAATGTTTCTATCAATATTGGTTGCGTTCATTCAATAAAGTGACAACGCATTCGGAATTCCTGAACTTTATTCATAAACACAAGAAACTATATTATTTTAAGTATTTTTCGTTACAATTTTCTAGGATTTTATGTGGTCCCCATCGCACGAAAATATTCGTGATAATGTGGTTGCTGATGGAAAGGCCAAAGAGGGGAGTGAGAATAAAAAGTATCTGGCTCTTCGCTTATTTATTAAGAGCTACATTCAAACATAAACTTCAATTTAATAAGTTGTATTCCCTCTGCTCATTAATGGTAGCAAAGAACAGAACTTTATGGGCACGCGTGTTCAATAGGTCGCATGCGAAAGTAGTTGGCTCACCTGATCACATAGTTGACGCAGATAATGGTCTCCTCCTCCGTGTTCTTTGAGTTGCAGATGACGGTGGCACAGCTCTGTAGCCACGTGTAGCCACCGTTTTTGTTCATGAGCCTGTAGTAACCGCTCATGACTTGGCCTTTCTGGAGCACTGCGGGAATGGATGGGTTGGCGATGAAACTTAAGAATTCTTTCAGACAGATCAGTCAGAATAATTTGATTTAAGAACAGAGAATCTACTTACGATCTATATGGCACTTTCGGAGTCTGTTGACATCGGATGCATAACACAGTGTGTACATGCTTACCCCTGTTAGCTCCTCTGCGGTGTAGTCCAATAACTCGGAAACCCTAAACAATCGAAAGGCAGAGTTTCATAATGCCTTATAATTTTAAATCATAATTCATAGGATATATCATCACAGATCAAATGAGATAATAATATAAATTTTTCTCACCATCTCAAATTTATAAGTTCAGTTTTAAGTTGAGAGAGAATGAATTTACGAAACTTGCATCAAATTTTTGGTGCATGTTTCTCTAATTTACTTACAGTTTTTTTCTTGTATCGTCAGTTTACAAAGGAAAATAATAGACCAAATCCCCTCACTCTCTCATTTGCATTAGTGCGATCTCACTTAAAAATGTAGGCAACAATAATTTCAAATTTCTATTCTCCATTTTTTAATAAAGTTTTAAGAGCATAATATGCTTAATAAGAATGACAACAAAATATTTCAAATACCAACTAAAATCATTGATGGGTGCACGGAGAGTCGTTTTTCGAATTTCCACTGATGTTTCAGTATACTTTTCAGCACAGATTTAAAGCGCTTTGAGCAATTTTAATTTTTTTCGAACCGCCTTTTAAAAAATCGCCAAAGAAAATTTAATTCTTCGATATAATCTTTGTAAAATTTTTCTCTTAAATGTATATTGAATTTACAGTGCACAAACAGTAATAAAGAAACACAGTTTACGGTTTTAAAAGTAAATAGCAAATGCATAATAATAATACCAATTACAGCAAATGCAGACGTTAAATGTCTGCATAGTATTTCGACAGTGATGAACTTACCTGGGCTCACAGTGTGATATCCTGAAATCGAACGTGAGTCTGGTTACGAACATGTCGGACTCGAGCCTGAGTTCGTTGACTGAGGGTGGCGGTAGGGCAATGGCGATGCCCACAAGTCCCATCACCTGAGGGGCTTGCTTGCGAGATGAGGCGGAAAAGTTGTAATGAGGCCTCAGGTGGGACAACACGAGAACCACCTGAAAAAAATACGCATCAGTAAATGCTAAAGATGTTCTCATGATAAAATCAACTTGGAAAATGTACTTTCTTCAAGCCTATTATGTAGTACGATTTACACAAGCTATGGGGAATGTGTGCATTGAGAGAAAAGACACGCTTGCGAATTATACGCATAGGGTTAAGAAATGTTTTATGCATATGTATCAAAATATAAATATGTCAAATAATCGAAGAGTTTTTTAAATAAAAATTATACATCGTTTTAAAACGAAATCTATTAAAAATTTCCAAATGTAGCAAAATTTTTAATTTTATGGATTTTTTTTCCTTATTATCCTATAGAAATTTATTTGCAAAAAAAAACAACCTGTGTTTGATTTTGTAATTCAATTAAATGTTATTTTTAGTGATATTTTTATGCACACACTGAGTGTTCATAAGAATGTTATGTTTTTTCAGAACTAAAATTAAATTTTATGTACCTGAAAAAAATCGGAACATAAAATTAATGTTTAGTTTTTTGTCACTGCTTAACCGAAATTATTCATTATAAACTTTAACTTAACGTCTCAAAGTTTAAGATACCTGAAACATCTCAAAGATATTTAAATCTTATTAGAATATTTTTGAGCAGTTCAAATATTAATTTTATTGAACAATAAAAATTTACCCCTCCCTTTTTATATAAATATGAACATATATTTTGAGTTTTGATAATAAATAGACAAAATCCTGTTTTCCTTTCTTTTTTTCTTATTTTAAAACTTTAGCTTTTCTTAAGAGAATGGAACTAGCATATACATGCTTCAAATTTTTCGGAAAAATTTCTTGTGTATCGTATCAAATAAGTATTTCGTCAAAGCTTATTTGAGTTGACAAAAAAGGTCTAAAGTTTCTAATCTTACTAGTATGTATTAAAAAGATTAAAGCAAGATGTTGTTTTCCTAAAATTAATTATAAATTCTAACCAGGTTACTTTTAGATATAGTGAATTGTAGTCTTTTTCTTTCCTATGCCAGTGTTTTTGTTTTATTTCAGAAACAAGAGAGGAACTTATCTACTATTCGTAAAAATTTATTAATTATCAGACTTTCTATTTCTCTCTCATAGATGGCAGCACAACCCTATAGAGCTATTGCAAATATATCTGAAATACATTTTTCAGTAAGCGAATATTTAAAACTCATTTTTATTTTCATAAAGTTTCCATAATGTTTTTTTGCGAGTATTTTTTATATAAAAACGGAATTAGTGTAAAAAATTAAAAAAAATTATATTCAACTGAAAACTTGATGGGTCGGAAGAATTAATAGGTTGATGATTTTTTTTTTTTCGCTTTTAAAAGGTCTCAAAACATATTCATCTTTCTTTTAGTTTTTCCTCATATCTTTTAAGAACAAAACCAGTGATGTTGTGAGAATGGGAAAAAGACATATTTGCTGGCATCGTGGAAATAAGGTTTGGTTGAATCCATCCCACTTTTCAAAGCATGAGGAGCATACAAGACGGTGAGATGGCCAGATCAAGGGATGAAGCATGAAGAAAAAAAAAAAAATCTTTAAAAGGGGGGGGATGGAATGTTTTTTAATATTATTGAATAATGTACCATTTTATAAAATACTTCACAAAAATATTTTTAAAAAATACCTCGTAGTGTTAGAAAAGTCATGCATTGTACATTTTTCCAACAGCGCGGGAAATATTATTCAGTATAATTTTTTGTAGATTTTATAGTATTGCATATAATTATATGCTACTTAGATCTAATGTCTTTGATCTTTATTGTTCTACAGAATGTAAAATATCCTTATTCTCTCCTTTCTATACCTGAAACATAAATTTTTTCTTGCAAAACGGAAAATATTGAATTCCTAAACTTACCCTGTAACCAGATGACTTAAAATGACAGCCTCGCTTCGTGAGCGTCGATTTCATTCGAACACAGAAGGACCTTTGGAGACTTTGGCCGGGATTATCGTTGGGCAAAGTCATCGTGGGTGCTGAAATTATTCAATTGGATATGGTATTGCAAATATAAGTAGACTATTTTTTATCTGATACTTAAAGTTTTTTCTTTTCTAATTGTAATAAATAGCAATAAGGAGTAATCATACATATTCACTGAAATAATCATAATTTTGCATTACAAAACTCTGTTTTTATAAAATTTTACAGTTTGTTTTGAAACGGAAAAACGAGTGCGTATCGCAGAATATGAACTGAAAGTAACGGGACTGTCTGTAAATCAGCTTGCGAACAACAGTATTTCCCTTCACTGCCACTCCTGTTGGAGGGCAGAGGGGAAATCAAGAACAAATCCAGGCTGGTGTTCGTCACCCTCGTGATTATAGAACGGGTCTGGGAGTCCGTATCCTTTACAAATGACGGACAATTACCTTCCTGCGGGTGGAATTGTACAGTGGCCGGTGATGTCTCTGAGGAATTTGCGCCATTGCGTCATTCAGTGGGCTGGAGCAGCTGTCCCTTAACCGGTAAATTCTATTGTTTCTATTCTATTGTTTGTTTATAATTGATTTTTTTACACATTTATTATAAAATTAATTTCAAGCACAGCCAGATTTTGATTTTCAGGAGCTTGAGCTTATAAAAGTTAAAATGGATTTCAGCAAATTTTCAGTTATCATAAGTAACTTTTTTTTAATGGAATAATTTATATGTATTCAAGAAATATAACTTCATTTCATTTAAGTTCGCCAATTTGTATTTTTTCATTTTTAGAGAGATATGCTTTCGATTTTTTCAGAAAAAAGCGATAGGACTGCAAACATTTTATATGACCCCTGTATCAATTTGCTTCTTGCAAAAGTGTTTATATAACAGCTTATTTTTAACATAGTATTAGATATACGTTCTGTTATTGATTCAGAAAATGAGTAATAGTTTTTGGACACTTTCGCTGTCCTGAGTATTATCAGTGATTCGAATCTCAATATAATTAGATGCTTCTTTGCTATATTTTAATTGAACTTTTAATGAGATAATATGGTCCCGCTTTATGGCACAAAGGTAGCGCGTCTTCCTCCTGTTCTGTGAGTCCAGGTTCGGACATGGTTGTTCTTCTGTCTTCTATCTGTGAGATGTGTGACTGTGCCCCCCCCCTGTAAAAAGGGGCTGTGCAAGCGAATGGGTGAGTGTTTCATCCTCATATGAGCTGGAAGTCAGACTTCTGCCCTCGGTTGCTCAGGGGTCCCTCAGAAGCTTCTGCACCCCTCTTTCTGTGATAAAAAGCGGACACGACATTCTCATGAGATAATATGTGGAAATCGATTCTATTCATACTTTGAATAAAACAAAAAGATATAAAAAGACATAAATATAGATGCCGTGATCTACACTCTTCAAAATATATTCTGATTTATATTTGTGACATATTTAATAATGTTGTAATATTTGTAACACGGCAATCAAAGGAATAAGGTGCCACCCCTTTTAACTACGGAACGTAAAAACAATGAAGCCTAAAGAATAAAAATTTACCTTTTGTACTAGTAAAAGAATTTAGTTTTAAATAATCATTGCTAACAAACGCTCATTTCATTGCTTTGAGAAGTAAAAAACATAATTGTATAGGCTGCCTTTTCCTACAAATTAATTTACAGCCTCTTACAATTTTGTGGGCATTTCTTTTTGATTATCGAAATTAAGAACTGTCAGAAGGGTGCCTGAGAATAGATATCCGAGTACAACGGATTATTATGACATGAATTATTTCGTAAACCAAGTAAGTATCATTTTTTATCAGTGCTAAATACTTCAGTTTAATGAGTTTTTTTTGACAAATGTTAAACACTTACAGGGTTTGTCGAATCCCGTGGGCGTAGAAGGACCAGGATTCGAAGAAGACCCGTCATCAGAGGCGACGGAGGCCGGCGGAGAAGTGGCCGAGGGGGACGGACACATGTTGAGGCCGATCAGATCGGCCAGCTCCGATTGGTCTTGTTGGTGCACGTAATCGAACACACTGCTCCCCGTCATCTCCACCTGTGGAAACAATGCGGGGGTCATTGGAAGCATTTTACTCAACAAATTCTCGCGCCTTTATATACAGGCAACATTACCTTTTGAAACTTGAACTGAGCCAGATGATTACCGTAGAGATTTAAATATTTTTTGATAAAAACCTTCTAATGATTTCGGTAGAACTCAAAAGTTTCAGACCATTTCTGCGTGTTTTGTTGAATAACGATAAAATAATCTAGCGTTCGAAACATCTGGGGATAATTTCTGTAATTTTTGGTTGATTAAAATTTTTTTTAGTTTACTTAAATTTCTGTCAAATTGATAAGTGAGGAATCAATCAAAAAAGAATATACTATAAGACTTGTTGTTTTGTTTTAGATTAATATATAAAAAAAGACTAATGCATTTCCACGACATAATGATAAGACAATGTCCTTAACCCTTTGCAGTCCGAAAAATAATTAGAGGCAAAATTATTCACCTAATACAAAGATTTGTTTATTGCTATGAAAAATAAATATATATAATTCTTTTAAGTCGAATTTCTTTGAAAAATGAATCTATATCTCTAAACCATTATGTAGACGTTTTTAACAATTAAATTGGATAAATAAATAAACGAAACGTCAAAATAATGCCCAATCTTGAATGTCGAGTCACATTCGACATCGGACAGCAAAGGGTTAAAATTCAGTTAGGCAAATCTGTCAATGGTTGGTTTTGATAATAAATAATAATTTCTTTGAAAAATTTACAAATATAATAAAAAATAGAAACAAATATGATAAAAATTAATAAAGAAATTATGAAAACTCCACAATACCTGTGACAATCCTAAATAAATAGATACAGTTTCTGAAATGTACAAAAAACGTCCATCAGCCCCGAGAGCGAAAGCAAAGCCATCTAAGGACTGAAAAAAAAGTTTAAGAACTTTTAATACATCTATTTTTAGAAATTAATTAAATATAGAGCTATGCTATTCGTTATTTCCCTACACAAAATTGATCTCAATTTTTTTTTTTACAATATTCGATTCCTTTGAAAAGTTTTCCTTTCGTCGAATTGATTGATTATAAATATTGCACATGCATCATTCAAACGGCGATAACTGTGTTGTACGAAAAGGGGTGTTTCCTTCAAATCTGTGCAACAGAAAAATGCGACGACCCTCCTCGCTCTTAAACTAAAAATCTTTGTTTAAAAATTAATGCAAATGAAGTTTTAAAAGATGTTTTAAGAATATTAATCCTAATAATAATTAAATAATATAAAAACAGGTACCTGAAATCATATCATGGGATTAGTGTACAAGCCAAATAAAAATTTTTATCATTTAGAAATGTTATTATTGAAGACAGAAAGATTTCTTAAAAAGTGAACTAAAAATATGAAGAAAGAAAGTCGTCACAATATGAAAACAATAACATTTTAGTGCTTAGTGATCTTTTAATAGATTGTCCATTCACCATTGTAGTACAAGTTTTAATTTATTATTATTTATCACTTTTTTTGTTTTTCATTTACATTTCCTTATTGTACATATGAAAACTTTTGTACAGCAAAACATCACTCCATTTTTTTAAAACGAATTAATTATTAGTTAATTATATTAAGACCTAAAATATAGACGTAGAGCCTTGTTATGGAGGAAACATGAAGTGCAAAATTTCAATATGAACTAATGAAGCTATTAACTAATTACTAATTACTACGAGCTATTAACTAATGAAAACTATTATAAATAAAGATTAAATGGAAATCTGCTATGCATATTTCAATTTCTCACGTCAGAACATAGTTTCTTGAACGGCCAAACAATTGCTCGTGCAAGTTAAATTATATTTTTATTCACTTTAATTGTTCATCGAATTAGTACTTTACTAATCATTGAATGAGTAACTTTAGCATTGCAAACGATAAAAAAAACTTTGTCTCGCATTTATTGCTTTAAAAAATATCGTATTTCCTATATATTTCATTTCATAAAATCGCTTGTAGAAAATTGCATTTTTCTAGGTTTTATTTGCAGTAGTCATTAACTTATTTTTTTTCAGGGCTTTCAGAGCTTTTGTAATTGCATTGGCAACTCGTTATTAAAAGCTGATTTTTTGTGATGCTCGTGGAGATAATAAAATTTTTATTTTTCGCCTACGAATTTTTTTTTGATGCCAAAAACCTCATCCCAAAAACAACATCATGTTTTGACATAATAATATGCGGCTTGTAATCAAGTGTAACTTATTGTCATTGAGGATTTCATCTTGCTTACGGTATATTGTTAGGTTCAAGATTTTTTGTTTTGTTTTTGTAACTAAAAGAAAATATTTCGTTCGTGACGTAATCGAATATTTAAGACAAAGCTGAGAAACTAAAATAAACAACTAAAAGAAAAAAGAAATGACAATGCTGAATGCAACTCTTCGGATTCGTATTCATAGAATTCGATTTAATTTTAACTGTTGGATTAGAAATCGAATTTAATTACTCTCGCAACAACACTTTTTTTATATTCTGATTGAAATAAAAAGAGAAACAATTATCCTCTTATAAAAAGTCTCTCTTTATCTATAATCATGGAATATAATTTAAATTTAGAAACTTTTGTAAGTGTATACGTTTATTGACATTTGAGTTGGTAATGAGAAAGAGAATGTGCATTATTTTATCAAAAACTTTAGAAGTGATTTTTACTGTCCTTCGCTGCAGCAGTAGGGGCAGAGAGTGGATGAATCCAGTCGACGGCGGGTCTCGCTTACCTGCAGAATGTGTGTCGCCTGATGCATCTCGAAGAGGTCGACTGCCACTGATGACATGGAACGTGATCGGAGGCTGCCGGCTGAAATGAAATATGATATTATCAAAATTAAATCATGTAATTGCTAACTCCGTTATTACACAATAAAAATAATTTTCATATAAATATGTTTGAGTTGAACTGAGAGTAATAAGGTGTGTGTCTACATCAGGAATGAAGTTCATGAAAAAGTTCTAAAATAGTTATATTTTTGACCTCTTGATTGAAAATGATTAAAAAACTATTTATGAAACCGATTATACCTTTTTAAATGTCAATTTGTTTGACTAAAAACAAGAATAAAATAAAGGTCGTTTAGTTGAGAAGTTTATCAAATGATTCGCTTACAATTGCGTAGATTGTTGAAGAAATACACTGTCTAGTAACTGAACTAAAAGTAAGCTTTAGTTCTGTCTGATTTTTAGATAGTGAGGCTCAGCTCCTAAGCTGTTTGAAATATTTTTGCATTATGAAGCATTAAAACAACTATAGAGTATTTCAAAATTAACAGAACTTCAGAATCACATTAGAACATATAAGAAAAAAAATTATATTTTCGCAAAAATAAATAAATAAAATTTTCGTTTAGCTTTTTTAATGAAGCCATAAAATTTAGGTAGAAAGATGATCTGTAATCCTGCCATCAGATTAAAGATTCAACAGGTGCATTGGCAATTTTTTTTAAAAAAAATTATATTAATAACAAAATTAACAAAATATACAAAATAATATAGATAATATTATAGAAATAACTGGCATCTTTATGCAGTGACTCGAAGTTCAGAAAACGTTCGACGGATTAATTATTGATAGTAGGAGTTTATACTATCAATAAACTTAACCTACTCAACTAATAGGTTAAGTTAATCCTCCCCAAAATCAGCAATATAATTCTTTAGTTAAATTATAATGTCTTGAATAATTATGATTTGTAATAATGTTGAGAATGCATCCATTATTCCGTAAATATTTAAAGTTGGACTTCCAACACATCTATCTGACATTTTCATCAGTTAAATTTGTTTTTAGAAGTCTTGAAAAAATATTCATAAGCTATTAACGTTCTTTTCCGAATTGCAAAAAGATTTTGTATTCAATAAAAATTGAGTCTTCAATTTCGTTCATGAAAGAGTATGCATCTTAATTAAATCTTTAAATTCATTATGAAGATAATATAAACAACGCAATTTTTTTTAATACCAATCTGAGTCGAACTACAGCCTAAAATTATGAGCGATGGTATTTCGTATGAAAACTTTCGTAAAAAAATGATAGTTCTATTTCTTTTCCGATTTATGGTTTTTCACCGGCAACTATGAACTTAGGCATGGCTCTACAATGCAGCTGGAAAAAATAATTTCCGAAACCACGACTGTTCATAAAAAACAATAGAATTTTTTTTTCTTGCCTTCAGTTGGATTTTTTTTTTAATATTTCAACCTGTCAGAATTGTAGATGATGTCTTTGTCTCCGATAATCTGTTTCATTAATAATTCCAGTTAGATACATATGATAGGGTTAATAGCTTAAACCATTTACTGTATAGAGATTATAAAGCTATTCGCTTTTTTCGTGAACTTGATAATGGAATTATTATGTATATGATGTTTTGTACGGCAGGAATTGTGTGTGGAGATGTGTTGCTGGCTTCACACCGACCATTATCATCTTCTCATAATGACACAAAGCGATTGCATTTGAGAAATGTTCATTTTTAAAATAGAGAACTCAGCGCATGAGGATCGAGACATGTTTCTTTGTTTAAAGGAGGAAACATTTGTTTCGTTCGAATCTCCACGTTGTTAGTTAGCATAACGATTTTGAGAAACAAATGGCTTGCATCACATTGTGTCTAGACAGTGTATTATAATATGTCTGTTCATGTTGATGACTTCAGAAGGCTTCTAAAATTGGCTGAAAAATCTTCCTTAATCTGAATATTTGCAGTATTCCCCTCTCAACATATAAAGAGGCCCATCATAAACCATAATGAATATTAATCAGAAAAGAGGGAAGGCATTTTTGGAGACTTTTATTTCCTAGATTGAGTCCTAAGTTTGAAACGTATCTACAACGTTGGCGATTGTTAAATTTCATTTGTCTAGATCCGTGAGTGTTCGCATTGACATACATGAGAATAGACGATGGCCATTCAGGTCAACAAGTAATAGATTCCATCCAAAATTTAATACAAATATAGATTTTAGTGATAAGAGCATATGCAAAATTTTTATCTTCCAAGCTTTTTTATGTTATTGAACAATAGTATTGATATACTCACGGATATGAGTATTAACTTCTTCTCGGTAACTTTTTGTAAAGTGAAGTTCGCATAGAATTTGTTAGGCTTGGATTGAAAACTGTATATTAGATTTCTTGCGTCTTTTTTAAAAATTTGTTTTTATTTTTCCAGGAGGTTTGAAAGCAGGTAAATAGCCATCAAAAACTCAAGATGAAATATTTGGTACTTACGTATTAGACCGTCGACGCCAATAGTATAATAACTCACTGGCGATGGATTCAAATTTGGCGATAAACCGCCGACGCCAACGAAATCAACAAAATGGCGGAAGACAGTTAAGGTGTAAATTTTTTTAAAAAATAACGACAGTTTAACAAATTACTGGTGTCGCCTTCAAATTTGGCGATAAAGATCGACGGTCTGACACGTAAGTACCTGAGGATAACAGCCTTTGTCACTACATCCCTTAATAATTATATTAAAGTTACGTAAGTTTCGAATATTTTTGCATATTTATAATACTAAAAAGTTTTAATACTGCTTTAACATTTAACAATTCAGATGCTGAGCCTCATATCAGTCATAGTGCTTCCATGACTACCTTTGAATCATGTTTCTACAGAATTACAAAGCAAAATACAAGGAAACCAAGGAAATGATCAAGTTGTAGAAGTATATCAGACGTCCAAAAAACGTGGAAGTAATCATAACTACATAAGAAATGACTTCCGCGTAAATTAGGAAACAAATCTTTCAGGCTTGCATCCTGATGGGAACACTGATTGCGAGCAACGATTCAGGGAGGTTTTTAAAAGCATGAACTCATTACTTCAGTGAGGCACAAAAGATAGAAATAACGCGCCAAGTCAAATACAGACTGGCAATGAAAATATTCCTGACCTTTTTCGCAAAAGCGGCTGACCCGTCTCGTTTTTGGTCACTCAGAAAATGAAAGCCTTAAATTCTCTAATCAATGAAAGAAGGTATCGAGCGGTTATTTCTTCGCCTCCCTTCAGAAACAATAGAGAGTCTCAGATCTTTTAACCTTTTTTGTGAAAAGGAATTATTAATTTGATAATTCGTGACTCTGTTTCGAACAGAAGCGTGCATTTTTCTTCTTCTTTCTCTTGGCGAGAGTTGAGATAATTCATTTCAAACGCTGCTGTTTGTTGGCTTCCTTTTTGAATCCGTGACAGCGAACAACATTGAGTTGTTTCATTGGTCGAAGTTGCTACTTCGGGCACTTCGTGGAGGTGCATTTTTAAAAAGAATAATTAAAAATGAATAATCAGAGTTTTTGCCAATTCGTTAATCACTTAGAATAGCTACGGAGAGTATTTGCCTTTGTAGGACACAAGGATGGTTCAGGTAATCAGTGATATATCTGTATAAAATATTATAGTTACTTTGGTTAATTGAAATTGATAGAACTGTGCCGTTGCTTGGTGCAAAAACCACATGCGATGTACGAAAGTTTGCGACCTAGTAGCGCATCCTTCTTCATAATAGCTTCCCAATGACACAGCTATAGTAATAATAATAATAAGCTAATAAACGAGAGAATGCGGCAGGTTCCAAACTCGTACATTGCATGCGTTTTTTTTTTGCTCTGAATAAATCAGAGTTTGAATAGTTTTGCGTTGTATGAACTTTATTGAATAACGTTATTGGTTAAATCCCGAACCAGGTAACGAATTATCAATTTTTATAAAACTACAAGCCGCCTTTGAGGACCAGTTTTTTTCACCCAGATAATTGAGTTTTATTAAATAATTTATAGAATGGGTTTTAAAAAGTACTTTTAACCTTATTGTTATTTGATATTATTAATGAACAGGAATCCTTTTGAACCAGCTTCATGCAAATTAAAAAGTGTTTACATTACAAAATAAAAGCGTGAAAGCAAAAACAGGCGATTGAATGTTTTGATGAATCAATTTGAGTTCAATCGTAGCATTTAAAAGAATTTTATAAATAACGTATAAATGCAAAGAAAAATTACTATTAAAATTAATAGAAATTTCTAAGGACATAAATATATTTAAAAAGGTAATTTTTTGAAATTTAAGATAGTGAAAATACTTTTTTTTGTAAGGTAATGATTTGGGAAAATTTTAACATTATAAACAATAGGAAACGCATAACTATTACACATTTGGCAATAGTTTATTCTATTTTAATAAAAACTCGATTAAGTTTTTTTTAAAGCCTATTTCGTTATAACTTCTGACTTCGACTCTAAGAAATTTCTAATGATTTTCAGCTGAGTTGTGAGAATATCCAAAGACGCAATCTAAAATTCGTATTATGGTTTATTTACATTTCATTGTTGCCATTCGACAAAAAAAAAATGGTTTCTGTGCCACATATTTTAGCGTTTATAAAATAAGCGATACTATGATGGGATAAACAGAGGAACCTCACAAAAGTCTTCAGATGAATTTATTTATCTCATAATACAATAATTCAATGCTTGGAGATTTATAAACTTAAGAAATTATTTGAAACGCTTTTAATATTTCATGGATTTAGACGAAGCACATTGTTTCTAACGCTTAGCGGCATTCAATAAATCGAAGCTTTTCAAATCCAGCACGATTTGAAAGGCTTTTCTTTCGCCAGTTGGATCTTAAATGTATCACAAACTAAGATTTTTTTTATTTTAAAGTCCCATCCAAACTTTCATTGTCTGATCTTCTATCTTTCATATATCATGTGCAAATCCACGATCAGATAGATAGTCAGTGAATCAACTAAATGATGAATTTGATCCAAAAATCGATAACTACAATTCAGGTTAAGTCAATCATCACCTTCCACCTTTTTAGCTTATCATTCAATTATGGTATTAAAATTGGCATCATTCCATACTTTTTTTTGGATGAGATGGGAGGACTTGTCCAGATCACGAAGTCGAATTTTTTAAACGAATGCTATCCTTGACAGAACTTCGCATGAGAGCAGCGACAGAGGTAGCCTTCTTTTGCAATCGACAGATTCGCTTCAAATGGAAAGAAACCGGACTAATTTACGGATCAGTTTTGGAAAGGGAGAACTTGGCGCTTATCAAAAAGAAAAAAAAATCATCGTTTTCGAAGCATAGAAACAGGTCTTGTCTAATCAAAGGCGATCGAGTCGAACATTTGTTTGGGAAGAAAGTTTCACGGCAACAGACGATTTCTACGAAGAGCAGCATCCCTGGCGGTCTTGTCCATCCAAACTGAGAGCTTAATTGTCGGGGGAGGGGGTTGTTGCCGCCACCCGCAGAACGTGAGGGGATCCGCCCTCCAGTAGCAGCCCTTCTCCGTACCCTTTTGACTCTACGCCGAACAATTAAATTCGGATAATGCAGACTTAAGAAGCACCTGCTTCAATCGTTCATTAAATATTGTAGCAACGATTGCTCTATTAAGTGATTTTATTGTCATCTATTGGTCATTGTTTTTTAATAAGTTTCAGTGAATCATTTATATTTTATTCCTGAGAATTCTTTTCATTTATGATGTTTTGTTCACATTATCGTGTACGAGGTATTCAAGAAAAGATAAATGCAATGGATAAAATGTCCGAACTTCAGATTTTAATGAATATTCAACTTTCAGATTCTTTGAGCTACGTCTACATATGAAACTATATACGATGCAGACGATGTCGTGCTGTCAGTAAAGGCACTCGAGTCGGTCTTCTGCTGTCATAGCCCAAGGAAGACAAATTTCGCTGCACAGTCCTATCGGACACGTCCCTCGTACATCCCACATTGATTCCTACAGTTATTTGACGAAGTGTTGCGTGTCTATTAACATTGACCATTCTACACAGACGTCGGCGGTCTCGGTCGTTAAGTGCAGGTGGTCGCCCACTGCGTTGTCCATGATGGGATGGGATGCCTGAAATTTCTTACTCTCGGCACACTCTTGATACTGTGGATCTCGGAATGGTGAATTCACTAACGATATCCGCAATGGAATGACCCATGCGTCTAGCTCCAACTAACATTCCACGTTCAAAGTCTGTTAATTCTCGTCGTGCCGCCGTAAATCACGAAAAACCTGTTCACATGAATAACTTGAACACAAATGAAAGCTCTGGAAAACGAACTGCGCATTTATACTTTTTCGCTGCGATACTACTGCCATCTGTATATTTGCATATAGTTGTCCCATGACTTTTGTCACTTCAGTATATATACCGGGTGGCCAGAAATAAAACACCCCTACTCTGACCTCCCTGGATATCGAACTACTCAGTGTAAAGGCTTGAAAATTTGTGGACATACTATTCAAAAAATGGGGAAACGGATTTCACGAAAAAAAATTTAGTTCCAGAAATCACCGATAGGTGGCTCTGTACCACTGGACGTATGCTGAAAAGACACAAAAACACGTTTTAAACACATTTTATTTGAAAGTACCAAGCATACATGAAACAAGGACGTTATCGATGCAGGGAATGCTGCTCAATATGGTTCCCTTCCTGAAAATGTACAACGTGAAGTCTGTGGACAGCTTGTTCAACTGCGGATCGTAACTGGTCATCTGAGATGCTTCTCACATGCAGACTGATACTCTCTTTCAAATCTGCCAAGGTTATCAGACGTTCTCGATAAACAAGGTTTTTTAAGTGTCCCCAAAGCCAAAAATCACACGGATTAAGATCCGGTGAACGAGATGGCCAAGTTGTCGGAAACGCGCGACTGATTATTCTGTCAGTGGTGAAATGTTGGCGAAGAAACTGTTGCACAGGGAGTCCAATGTGTGGAGGTGCTCCATCTTGCATAAAAGTAATGGTGTCAAGGCATTGGCGCTGCTGCAAATGGGGTACAACAAATGTTTCGAGCATCCTTTTGTACCTGTTGGCCGTCACGGTACATGTCTCAAGGCCATTGGAAGTAACCTCTTCGAAAAAGAACGGTCCAAGGATGAATGTGGCTGTGAATCCACACCAGACTGTAACTTTCGGTGAGTGGAGTGGAATCTCTTGGAAGGTACGGGGGTTTGTCGTGTCCCATATGCGACAGTTATGGGTGTTCACTGTTCCACTGAGGTGGAAATGGGCCTCATCGCTCCACAGAATCTGCCACGGCCACGATGCATCCACTTCAACTCTAGCAAGAAATGTCAATGCAAAGGTCAGTCGCATCTCCCTGTCTGTGGCCAGCAATTGTTGATTAGGGCGGATTTTGTACGGGAAACAATGCACCATTTTTCTGAGTACGTTCCACACTGTGCTATAAGGAACACCCAAGTGTCGTGACACTGCACGTGCACTACTGCAGCCTAAAACATTATCCATTGACTGTTCAACAATACCGGTGGCAACATCTTCAACGACATCTGAACGAACCGGTTTGCGTCCTCGACCAGGCTGAACTCCAAGATGTCCAGTTTCCTCGAATCGAGCGATCATTCTCCTGAGAGCTTGTGGAAGCAATGGTCCCTTACGCAAATCCTTAAGTCGGCGAAACTCTCGAAGTGCTGCTGGAGCATTTCCTTTATTCTCGTAAAACAACTTCACAAGCAAAGCGCGTTCTGGCAGCGTGACAGCCATCACTAATAAGAATGACATTCCCCACCTTTTAACATGGCTTCTAACCATGCTTTATGCAAATTTTTCTGGTTACAGTATGAAATTGCAGTTACAACGGGAGTTCTAGCTTCTTTACTATTTTTATTTTCCATAAGGGGCAGAAAAATTAAAAAGGAAGCATGGAAGCATTCCATTCCGCATAAACATTTTAATTTTTATTATTATTTGTGTCTTTTGATCATAGTTCCAGTTGTGCAGCGCCACCTATCGGTGATTTCAGGAACTAATTTTTTTTTCGTGAAATCCGTTTCCCCATATTTTGAATAGTATGTGTACAAAATTTTGAGCCTTTACACTGAGTAGTTCGATATCCATGGAGGTCAGAGTAGGGGTGTTTTATTTCTGGCCACCTTGTATATATATATATATATATATATATATATATATATATATATATT
>JAOUZG010032936.1:6032587-6059348 GCA_026289955.1 Argiope argentata | reverse complement strand
CACACACACACACACACACACACACACACACACACACACACACGCACACACACACACACACACACACACACACACACACACACACACACACACACACACCGCAGCTATAGTTACCGGGAGGTGAACCGACAACCTTCTAGGCCAATCAGGGCATATTTCAGTTTCAATTCAATTTTTGAGCAAACATCTTTTTTACTTTTTCGTGTATAAAGTGAAAGTATTGTGATTGTGAAACATTTGAACTTGTAAGTTTCATGGATTTTCATGTTCCAGGTCTCTCAAAGTCCGACCCCCCCCATTTTGGAATCGATGAACACGATGTTTAAAAACAAGCTGAACTAGACTAATGAAAATTGGTCTATCAATTCGAGTATAAAAAAAAACGATAACTAAAACAGACAAAAAGATCAAAATTTGGTATATGAATTAAACAAGCGAAATGGACATCAGCATAGAATTTTGAGTCAAATCTATTTTACCCTATGTTGGTCTGTTCTTTCATTGATTTAAGTGAATGAAACCTTTTATGCGATCATGTGACTGCAATTGTAGGTGTATGTTAAATTATTCTTTCAACTGTTGGAAAGATGTTGGCCGAAATATATATTCTATGTACTGGTTCTTGTGTATTTAATCGCACGTCAACGATCAATCGACATAAAAAAATCATGAAAAAAAGCAGACCATTGATCAATTGTCTAAAATATAAGACATGTTGTTCGTTAGTTCCATGCAATTAATAGACAACAACAGCTTTTCTTTACTGTACTACGAAGCATACAATTTTCATGAATAAGAATTTCAAAATAAAAATCCGAGCCCTTGCGCCAATCGTGGCTTTGTCCAACGTCCATAGTTTCATGTTCCCGGGAAGGCAAAACAACTTTAACAGAAAAAATGAGGGAAAGTCTTGGACTGGTTTCATTTAATTGAATTTTTTTTTCATTCATCAACTAATGTTTTGTGAAAGAATACTTGATGAAACGTACCGATAGGGAAGATCTTTTACTGAAAACGAAAAATGACCAACGGAAGAGTTTCAAATATCCTTCTGTAAAGCGAATATTCAAGCTTCTTCTCAGTGTATATATATATATATCTATATATATATATATATATATATATATAATATATATATATATATATAGTGGCAATTTATTACAGCTGTTTGCCTTTGTTAATAACACTATCTTATTTTTTGGCTGCAATCATTATTAAATCAACTGTCCTGCTCTCCACTAATTTTACGGCATAGAAGGTAAGAACGTTCGTTAATTTTATATACTCTAAATGCTACATCCATAAAAGTCTTCTAGCGGAAAATCGCTTTTCTTCATTCATATATTTCTTCTCTTCATTTGTTTGAGCTAGCATCTGAAATTGCACATGACGGTAGGGGGGGGAGAGAAAGAGTCGGTGGTTAGTTTTGATGGTATCCCTGCAGATAAACTACACTCTGATGTGCAATCAGAAACACTTTTACAACACCCCTAACCGTAAACCCCATTTTTCATGCTCAATTATACAATCCCCCTCGGAATGACACTTATTACAGTACCATCGGCAGGTACATCAAAAGCTGCACAAAAACCTCACAGTAGCATTAATAAATGATAGAAAATTCGGAACAAAATATCAAGAGCACGAGCGGAGGACCTCCAGGTGTTAAACGCGGCCCGCAAAATGTACGGCAACAGTTTTTTTTTTCCAGGGTGTTTCTTTTCGTCTAATCATCTCTCGTGGTCCTTCTTATCTGTTGTTTAAGCGAGCAACTGACCGAATGAATTAACCGGGAGATGCGCCCAAAGGCTTCAGTTTAAACCTCTCTCCTGATCTGCGAATCGTGAATCAGTGGTCACGGAAAACCCATCAGTTTCTGCCCTCCGATTCTCATAATCGTAACAGTTATTTCTTCTTCCTTTCTTCTTTTGTTATTAGTGCTCACATTTAGATCGTTTTCACCCCCTAACGCAACAGTTCTCCTCTGCTCTCCCCTCACCATCTTTCCTCGAATGTCTTAATTGGTGGAATTTAGTTGCTGTTTGGGTGGTGGGGATTTTATCGCAGTTCAGCTACTGTCGGCTGATCTTCGGGATTTGAGTTCTTTCTGGTTACAGTGTTGCGTTGGGGCTGTAAAAGAACACATACATCAGTGAGAAGAGAATTTTCGGCAGAAACAACTCACTCGCTTAATAAGACATTGAGATTGAAAGTGCCGGAAAGAAAGAGAAAATAATCAATTTTATTAGCATAATCCCTTTATTATGAAAAGTATTTGTGGGTTTCTTAAAAACAGCATGAAAATGTTTTAAAGTTTGTTGAAAAACATGAGAATTTATTTATATGGGAACTTATTTTTATATCCCTTTAACTTCCATTGTATTTTTTAAAATTTGATTCGACACTTTTCAAGCATTAAATTTTCACAAGTTTGAAAATTTTACCAGTTAGACTTCCCTTTGTAGATATTTACCCTTATTTTTTCTTATTCTCACTTTTGCTACTTTTTTCCGTCGCTTAGTCGCCTATAAAGCGTTCTGGGAAAACAAATCAGCAGATCGCTTTTGTCTCGATGCACAAAGGAAATCCCATTTCTGTTCTCTGTTCGATACGTAACATTCACAGTGAAATGACTTTTTTTCTTCTAAATTTTAATTAGGATTTCGACAGTTATAAAACGACACGGAAGGACTCTGCGGACTACAAGGAGTGTAAAGACAGCGTTGCCAGGTTGCAATGTTTCTTTCAGTTTTGATAATATTTTTCATTTGTGATATAATATTTTGACGGAATCAAATTTACGCAACAAAACATGTAATCGGGGGGCTTTTGGCAATCTTTATTATGTAGTAGAGAAAATAAATACTTTATAAAAGGAAAACTTCTTTTTTTATTTTATAATATGCCCATATTTGTATTAGAGGTGAGAGGATTCAATTGTGTTCATGCTTGACAATCATAGGAAATAACAAGATGATTTTAAAAAAATCGTGCATCCTATATGAATCATTTAGCACACTAAAAATTAATATTTCGGACGAAAACGCTGGTCACCAAAGATGGCTAGTTGATATAACTTTCAGTGTTCTTCATTTACATGTGACAAATTCATGGTCAAGAGACAACTTTTAAATTTCCCTAGCTACTGAAAATTAAGCTCAAAATAACTATAGCCATGATATCATTGTAAAATAGTTTTATTTCTTCCAAATTTTTAAAATTTTTAATTTAAATCTTTTTTCCCCTTTTTTGCATTAATTCGTTTAGTTTGGGAAAAAATTTCAAAAATTCGATAAAAAAGTTTTAAAACATTTCCAATTTTTTTTTATTTTACTATTAGAATTTTTTTTTACTTATAAATTACTTCAAATAGAGATAAAAAAATTTTAAATATTGTTTTTATTTGATTAATTTAAATAAAAGAAATCTCAATAGAACGAGATCGATCAATTCGTCAATCAATAGACCTCAATAAATCGAGAAAATTTGTAAATTGACTCAGTTATTTTGGAAAAAGATTATTCCTCAATTTCTTTTAATTCAAATGTAAAATTTAAAGATTTTTTTTTTAATTCATAAACATAGAAGGATCTTTCATCTGCTCTAAAATTTCTTTTTGAAATTGAAACCGCTGATTTAAAATTGTTGATCTTCTTCAGATATCTGGTATATCATATTTTATTTTTTTAAAGGTCGTAGTAAGATATTTACAGAAAGTATCGAAAAAATAAAAAAAAAGTGAACTCGTGATTTTAACGAATCTCCCCGTTTTAATTCTCTCTAAGTTTGAAAAAAAAAACATTTTTGGAAAACGTCTGTCTGTGTGACTGTCAATGACAAAGATAATTCAAAAATGCTTTGAACTAGACGTATATCATTTGATATACGGCCTTTGCAACAAATTTATAGATTGCTATTAAATTTTGTGCAAAATCCGTTCAAAGGAAGTCTATATAACTGGCTGTTCAAAAATTATAAAACTAGTAAAGGATAACTAAAAAAAAAGAATAAAGCCAGATATATAAAATTTGCTATACCGGTATTGAAATATTTTAGTATAGAATTTTATAAAATTTTATAAAATTTTCAGCCAAATTACTCAAGGGGTCGATCGTCTCTTAATCTGTACTTCCAGTAACATGGAAACTCGATGACTTAAGTACATCAAATTTGTCCTGCGATTTGAGACTACATTTGCAGCTTTTGTTTTGATCGGTTGGGAAATACGCATTCAAAATATATAATAGATTATTAATTGCAAAAAAAAAAAAAAAAAAAAAAAAGCTCGTCAAAGATGGCTTGAGAGGTTGAGTAAATCCAAAGGTTAATATTTTGTGCATCAATACGTTCTGTTCCGTGGCTAATGTCGGCAACTCTTTCTGGAGGGTGGAAAGGATAGTAGAAAGTATCTTCTGGTGGCACTTCTCCTGCTGGTTAGATTAATGTTTTTTTTTTAGCCAGGCTGAAAGCTATTTCAGCGATTCATAAAATCAGATAATTATACCAAAAGTAGTTTATTTCTTATCATTTTTTTATGAATACCAATTAATATAAATTTGAGAATGACAAATGAAATCACTATTTGGGTATTTCCGTCTAAACGTTATTTCGAGCCATTCATTAACATTCATAATAACTTTCAGAATGGAGGAATGAGTTTAAGCTGGATCTTTCTGTTACCCGTTTGTTTAAGTTTTATAATTAAAAAAAAGACGCCATTCAACCATTGTCTGAATTACAATTTACTAATTCGCCACTACTAGTTGCTCAAGGGTGTGCGAGGGGAAATTCTTCCCTTCCATCAGTGACGTCACGTCTTCATTTCCGGCCTTTCCTTCATACAATTTCCGGCACGGCCCGTGACTCGAGTGTCTGAAAAAAGCGAAGTGAAAATAAGCTTTGAACCACCAGCTCAATTTACTTCATTGCTAATTGACGGCCCCACTTTAACTGCAACCACTTGCTGAGTTCAGCAGTGAAGAAAAGATGCGGGAGATGGAACGCGGTGGAGAAGCAGCATTGAAAGGTCGGGAGGGGAAATTCTATCAGTTGTCCGAGGGAAAATATTGGGTAAATTGAGTTTGGCTTCTTCACTTTCCTGCCTCTTTGAGTAATCTGATTAAATGAAAAAGAACCAGAATCTTTAAAGAGGGGAGAGTGATTCTCATTGCGTTAGATGAAGCTAAATTGCTTATGCACTTTCCCCCCCCCCCTGCTGCTACAGGTTTGTAACGCTGAATAGACTTGTGAGCCTTTAAAGTTTCAGTTAACAATTTTCCACATTTTTTTATCAGTTTCAGAGTAAGCTATTAATTTAAAGACGACATTACAGGGAACAGATTATTTTAATAGTTTAAATAAACGTACAACAATTGTGACCAGAGAGAAAATTTTATTCTATTAATAAAATATTAAAATAATTTTCAGTTTCAATTGAACAACCTATAAAAGAAGTTCTTACTATTTGCGATTTTTAGGTGCCTAAAAATCATTATTATAATAATAAACTATATTATTGTGTGATAAAGATGATTATTATTAATTTATACAATTATTAAATACATATTGTAGTTTATTTTTATATAATTAATATAATAACAAATTAATAATAATTTATAATATCATATTTAATTAAATTATTAATGTAATATGATATTGATTACAGCGCTAATTTGAAATTCATTTCTCTTAATGAGCAATTTTAATAAAAGTTTTGCTGTTCGTTATAAATGCCAAAAAATTTTAACCGTTGGCATCTCAATATGATAATTATTTCTGATAAAATCATTCAAAGAACTATCTGAATAGGTAAAATATTCCATAATGAGCATTACCGTTCCATAATTCATAATGAGTCATGCGATAGAGAGTGAAACCTAGATCCCCTTCTAAAGTCATTCTTCCTCATTATAGTAATTAAGAATCTCTTTTTCCATTTAAGTAATGTTGACTTACTTGGAAGAAAGAAGCCATGTGACAAGATAAGTGATATGAACGAGAATTGCTTACTTAAAGTTATAAGGAACAATGCGAGAATATGGAAAAGTAGAATGAAGGAAAGTAATGATTCTTCATAAAAATAGCTCTTTTTCTCTTAGTCAGAGACTTTTAACTGCTACTGGCGAAGGCGTAATCAGTGCAATAATATATACCTGAGTTAATATTTAGTGTAATAAATTCTGAGTTTTGAGCTTTTATACTTTATAACATTACATACATATTCCAGTTTTAATCAGAGAGAAGTTTAATATGATTCATATCTTTATGATGATAAAATAAATTGTTCCTAGAAATGGTAACCTTTTAGTGCAATATTTCATAATTAAAATTTAATAATAAAGGTTTTAGGCCTTTTTTTTGTTCTGTACTAAATTTTAAATGCCCAGAGAATAACTGGATATAAATCTTGAAAGTGTTCTGAGTCGTTCATAATTCTTAGGCGGTCACCTCCTCTATCGCCGAAATCAAATGGATCGGTCGTCTCCAGAGCTCCCCCTGTCACAATTAGCGTCGGGTGGACATTAGCAACGTGACGGCCCCGCCTTCCTGAACGTGGGCGCAGTGAATGCCTTCTTCGCACTCTTACTCCAGGTTTATACTAAGAAGTGGTTGAGCGAAAATTAAAATTAAATTTGGATTTAAAAAGTAATCAACATGTGACGAAACACTTTTGTCAAATAATTGCTAGTAAACGAATAAGCACCGCCGAACTTGATGATCGGATTGAATTTAATCAAGGCTATATTATAAATGTCTTCAGCTTTGTCGTTACGCGTTTAAGATTTGTGTAAGCGGATAGACATAGAGATACAGGTGGGTTTTTTTTTCTGAAAGTCGAAATGGATTTACTTTGAAACATTATTCTTTTTAACATTCGTAATAATATAAATGCAGTTTGTAGAAAAAAAGTTATGGAACTGTAGTTAATCCAATAATTTAGCAAAAGGCAAATAGTCCTTAAACATTTTTAAAGGAAAAATCAAAATACGTTAGCTATGTTTTCAAAGAAGGAACTTGCTGAATTACAGTCTGCTATTATATGAAAAGTTATTCAAATTAGGAACTGGAATAACTGTTTAGACTAGAAATTATTGCTTGGATTGAACAGAACCAGAAGACCGTCGAAGAGGAAGAAGAAAATAAAAAGAATAAAAGTTACACTAAATGTGATTAATCTAGTGATTATGAATAATCACCGGTAATTATACATAATCCCCAGTAAACCTTTTGTTGTATAATTACCAGTAATTATACACAATCATCAGTTTGTAATAGTTACTGTAACATATGTACATTTTGACCATTTCTGATATAGTTACTTTTTTAATAAAGAAAATGAAAAAAGATATAAGAAGATGTATTCGTTATTTCCACCAGTGTTTGGCCATTTTCAAGGTTTTTCAATCTGATAGGACTCAAACATAAAATGTTATTCATTGCGATAAATAAGAATAATACTTTTAGCTTGATACCTATTTAACAAAATACAGTTCACAACTTATGTTTTTTTAATTCATAGTAAAGTGAATTTGAAGTTAAATAAAATGGATATCGCTCACTAGAATTTCTTATTAACAATGTTAAAGCATCGTTTGTAATTCAAATTTATTAAAAAATTAAACCTCCGTTAGCTATTTTGTAATTCTTCTTAAAATTTAATTTTTTTCGAAATATTAAATAAAAATTTATTTCTTTCAATTTATTAATATTTTAAATAAAGAAAAATTAATATAATGCGAAATCAAAACTCAAAACCGCAAAAAACTATTTGCATTTCAGAATTATTTTCGTATGTTAAATATAGCTTTATCTTTTAATATTCGCCAATGGATATTTTTTTAATGTTCTTATTTTGAGGGGGCACTTCATTGCGAAAAACAGGCTCAATAAAAGAAATCAATTAAAAATGTCTCACGTTTTTAAAAAATACAATTTAAACTTTATGCGATCTTCACTTTTATTCAGTAAAATTTCTGCATTCAAAATAACATGTGCCATTTATTTCGGGGGAAATTAATTTAGGCAGATTATTATTTCAGAACGATTTAATTAATTTTTTAATAATGATATTTATTTTATTATTAAAATTATTTGAAATTAATTTTGAAACATTTATAATGGATTTAAAATATTAATCATTATTGCCTCTTTTTTAAATTTAAATTTTTGAATTTTTTTCCCTCGCTGCGCTTGTTTTCAAGGATCTTTCGATTGACGCAGTTTTCTGTATTAGTAACATCTTTTTATATTGAGCGTTGTCGTGAACCTTCCTACCTGTTAACAAAATTTTTGCATACAGGAGTATCTATTAACCTCCAGAGAGTGGTTGCTCCCCTCTAAGTTACTTTGGGTAAATATCTTCCAAGAGTTCTGCAGTCAACAAAAGAAAGGAAAGGGCCTACCGCTGGTGTCACTTACACTGGGGCTAATTGTGTTTGGGGGGGATTGAGGGGGATTGAATTACTGCCCTCCTTTCCCACCGCTGATCCTGATATGATTTGCATTTGATTTCGCTCAAGGGTAGTTAAGGATTGGGGATCGATTGGGAAAGGTAGGGGGGAATGGAATTAGATTTTTTTTCATCTTTAAAGGAAATTTATGCCGCCTGAAGTGAATTCTTTGAAGTGATAGCGAAAGAAAAGATAATTTGTTCACATGAATCTGATGTGCAGAATAACAGGCGTATTAATTGTTTTATGCACCAGATCGGCCTTCAACATTACGAGCGGGGATTTTCTTACTTCTTTTTCCATGATTCGTATCAAGAACAAATATTATAGTCCTCTTAAAAATTCAATGTTAGATTTTGATGAGTCTACAAGTTGGGAATCCTAAATTATAATTCGGAAGAATACATATCCACAAGCACAGTAACTCAAGAACGAGAGAAAGTCATTTTCTAATTAATTAATTGTGTGGATGTGCAAATTAAAAAAGAAAAACCAGTTAACACAAGAAATAAGGTCCAAGAGAGCTGATGAAGTTATGTAAAATCCCGGCTTCGATTCAAAGACTCGCGAATCCGAGACTCTCTTTCACCAAGCCCTGCTCTATATAGAAGCTTGGTGCATATTAAATTAATCCTAATATTTTCGTGGGATGAGAAAGCTAAAGAAGGGGAAACTAGTGAGTAGCACGAATATAGACATCCACTGCAAAGGAACTCAAACACAGTTTCAATTTTTTTTCTCTATGATAACGGACGACAGGGAAATCGGTTATTTTAAAAGGAAATCAATCGAAAAAATTACTCGAAAAAATTTTAAAAAAAGAAAGAAAATATCTGTAATAAACTAAATGCATATTTATATTATTTTCGGAATAAAATAAAATTAAAAAGGAGCATCGCGTCAAGAACAAGAAATCTGGCAGGAAGAAACAACTAAAAGTATTTTCTAATCCAGGCTGGGCCAGTTCATACACATGAACCATCTTCTAGGGAGAATTCACGGACTGTGGATTTTATATTTATTTATCTTCTTCAAAAGAGAAGAGAAGAGAGAGAGAGAAAAGAAATGGCGCGTGTTGGTTCTCCGATCACGTCCACTGGTGTCTCACTTGATGGCTCATACTGTTGAGGCTGGACCTGAATTAACGATTGGACGCCAATGGACGATTTTGTTAGTTTTGGTCGCGGCTCTTTTTATACTTATTTGACTTTTGATAGTGGGTGCATCTGGGTTGCCACATGCAGAGCTGTATCGCTGCCTCTGGCGAGGTCAAAGTTTATTCAATTTGTATAGATTTTGATTTGCTTGTAAAAGAAAATATATTAAAATTCAATAACTAAAAAAGATTTTTTTTGTTTATAAAAAGAGCAAAGCTATAGAAACTAAGAGGAAATACTGGAAAGAGGAGAAGTGAAAAAAAAAAAAATATTGGTATTTGTTCAAGCCGTTAAAATCCTTATTTTCAGTTAGTATTAAAATATAATTCTCATCAGATATCATTAATAAGTAAGAAAAAATGCAATGTAAATTTTAGTTATCAAGATATCGTATTACAATTAATTTCATTTTTTTAATGCATAATGGATTTTATGGAAAATTAGTTAATCTTACACCAACATTTGCTCGAAACATTTTTGCTTTCGCATAGTAAAAGCTATCTTTCCTTTCATTAGACTTTGTTTGACAGTAAACATAATTACTTTGTAATCGGGATTCTTTATGATGAAATAATCAGTCTCATCGTTTCATTCAATTTATTTTAATTGGTTAATAATCCAGTCATATTGTCTTGGAAAAATAATAAAATGTAGAAATTCGTGCTATAATAAAATGTGGAAATTCGTGCTATAATAAAATGTGGAAATTCGTGTTATAATAAAATGTTGCAAATTCGAAAAAATCTACAAGAGACGCGCAGAAGTTCAAAACGTTGCAAGTGCGCTATGGCAAATGCTTTGGCTACTTTGGATCCTCGCATAAGATTGCAACCCTACTGAACAATATATTCGCACTCGTATGGATGTACATCTAACCGTAAGAGCAGGCTTCTGTCTGGGCAACAAATCGAAGCCAATATTCCAAAGATTTGAGGAACGCGGGAAAAGAGGGGAAAGATATTCGAGTTTCCTCTGGGGAGGATTTGATTCCTATTTCCGGTCACACTGACCATTTGAATTTCATTATAAAAAGAAGAAAAAGAAGTCATCAGTTCCAGGAAATTGAACCAACCTAAAAGTATAAAATCTTGGGTAAACGCCACTAAACAGATGTTCTGCTTGAATAATTTATTGTAGAAATATTTACTACACACACGCACACTCACAAAATATGTAAAAAGGCTATTGATTGTTGACACGGAGAAAGCTATAAGGTGTATAATTCACCAAAAGAAATAATTAAGATTATAATTTTAATAAAGCTAATAAAATGTGGTGTTTTTAAATGAATTTTAATTTTTAACTAATAATATTTGATACTCTATGCCTATTCTTAATAACGAAATCAAATTTTCATGCTCCAACCACAAGCTTTGTACTAACACGCACATTTCTTTTTAAGCCCTTTTTAAAACATTCTCCCTAAGCTTTTTCATTCCAATGCCGCTCTTACGGAGACATTGGGTTGAATGTATGATTTAGTGTTCAAACACATAGAATGCAGCTTTTAATTCAAACAATATATACAGCTCTTTAGTGAGATCCCAACTATTAATTTTCCTTGTTACTCGAATCAATTGCATTGCGGTTTAAGAAATTTGAACAACATAGCATTCTGTGTGTTTATTTAATTTTTGAATGGTAAAAAAATGTTAAAGGTTAAAATGTTCTCTCTACATCTCTTTAAAATGATATGATTATTATCGTTTGGTTTAGTTCTTATGCACCATGATGTTATTCTGGAATGACTGCATAATTTTTACTCATAGTTAAAGGATTACCGCATCTGAGTCGAACCGACATTTTCATACTTCTACACTATATCATCAATAGGACGTATAGACATAAGCGACAAATTTAACTTCCAACAGCCCCATAAAAATATGATTCCTTAAGCGGACTTGAGTTTCGAAGTTGGAACTCTCTGGTCCTGAAGCCGGACCACCAAATCACCTTCACCTTCATTTTCTACAGTTCGGTTTGAAATATTTTTCACTTCAGAGGCATGAGATGAAATTGCAATTAGTCAAATGAGACGCACTTACTTTTGATGGAGGGTCCTTCCTTTCTCCAAGGCGGGTCCCCTTCCATAATGAATGCTTTGAGCTTGAGGAAGCTGATGGTGAGTCGGATGATGGATGCCTTGTCCAATTGTGTGGTGATGGCACCTGGAAGGGGCAGCATCTTGGCCAGCTCGTAAAATTCGAAGTTCTCCTTCCCACGGCGGCTCCTTGCGGCATCTCTCGACTTCTCCTTCCGCATTTCCAGGATGCTGCAAAAAAGCATTTGGTTATGAATGGATGCGTCAAAAGATAAATACCAGAAGGTTTGTTTAGCATCATTCATTTATGGGTCAGAAGAGTAACTATGAAATGAGTTAAAAACTTTATGAGTTATACAATTTAAGTAGCAATTTATTGTTTTCGTTTCGTTTTGTTTTGATGCAACACAATTAATATTTATGAATAAAAAAAGACTTTATTGATTATTACAAAAATGTTGTATCTATTGAAAACGTTATCGAATACTCTATAATGCTGGGATTTAAGTCAGAAATAGCAACTAAAAATTATAAAATAATTAGAACATATTTTCAGTATTGTTGAATGGTCTTAGTGAAAAATTCGAGCATTATAATAATGTAGTTTTAATGGGTATACTTCACGGAGGTCACGTTAATACGTAATACTTAGAACATGTGATTCTTCCATTAATTGACACCCAGTATTGCTACTACAGAAGCATTTGATGCATAACTCACCCGTTAAAACAAAAATGATGCTATGACATTTATGCGGAGTTCTTTCAAATATAAATGTTAAACAGGAACACTTATCTAAGTATATTTTAGGGTTGCCACATTCCAAAGTTTTCAGATTTTGATAGGAAACCAAAGTGTGGACCTGATCATATGATCAACATAACTTTTGCATTCTTTGAGCTATCACATTAGTTTATAATTGCTTTATTTCATAATCAATAATTTATTTTGGGTTGCCAATTCCAAAACATTTGTCTTTATTTTGTCATTAAAATTTTTCACGTCTTTTTGGAGTTTAGTTGAGTTAGATTAACATCCCGTTTTAAAGCAACACTAGGACTATTTTGGGATGGGCCTCGTAATATTGAACCGCGATCAGATGAGAAGACGACACCTGAGCTGGCACCCCTCCCATTCAAATTTCCACACCACACCAGGGGGTGACATTTGACCTAGACGAATTTAACTTCCACTGGACACACTTCTACGACAATTCTTCGGAGGAATCGGTCCTTGCATCTGAAACTGAACAATATTCTAACAACACTGATTGACTCGGAAGTTGTAAACACTAGTAGCAGACAAATAATGTACAATATTGTGCAACATTGATCGATAGTCGCAATACTGTATAATATTATTCAATACTCACAATATTGAATTTTGGTTAATATCATACAATATTATGCAGTACTGTGCTACATCGGTCTGCTTATCAGTGCATTATTTGGGAGCTTAATAATCAAATGAAAAAAAAAAAAAGAAAACAAATTTGCCATTATTCAATTTATTTTCTTATACTGACCTCCAAAAATCGCAAACTACCCTGTTCGTCTAGAGTTAAGATCTTGCAAGCATTCTCTCATCGATTTCTATTGACGACCAGAAAAGCGTTCCTTTTTTCAAAAGGAGAAGAGAGCGAGATGGAAAAAGGGGGGAGGGCTGACTCCTCAATTTTAACCGGAAAACGTGCCTGGAATTCCACACTTCCGAAAACCGCTTCCCTTATTTATTTGCTTTTAGTTTTCATCTACGTGTTTCCACCCGTCCGCAGGGTGAGAGCATCGGGCCACACAGAACACACAAAAGGTCGCGACAATGCCACTCCAAGATAGACTCCGGCAAATGTGAAATATATAATGTCCTCGTGTCCCGTTTCTTTCTTTTTTTTTTTTTCCTTTTTTTCTATCGCTCGTCCCACCAGTCCCTTGGAGTCAAATGGGATTTGCGTGGACTTGGAGTGAGAGGTGCGTTCGGAGAATCTTCAGAATGGTGATGGGTGAAAAAAAAAGAAGAAAAACTGCTGTCAAGTGGAAGGAAATTTAAATAAGCTCAATTTTGGAAGAAGATAATTTTAGAACAGCAAATAACTTAAATAATTTTTAGTGTCAGATATAAAGTATCATTTTCACCCCAAAGATTTTGAAAATGTATTTGATGCTGATGCGGTTGCCTATGGCCCTTGTCCTAAACAAGCTTGCTGATAAAGGCAGTGATTTTAAGCCGACTTTTACTGGCTCGTTTCAGCAGCGCCATCTAGAGCCAAGAGTACGTCTTAGCTACTTATACATCTACGGTGCTCTCCACGGTGCAGGCTTCGTTCACATGTTTCACTCACTCATCCAAGAGATCGTAATTTAGACCTGAATCAGGGAACGATCCACTCAGAGGCATTATCTCGATTTGGAGTAAGTTGTGACAAAGACAGATTTACACATGCAACGGTCACCGAGTGCGCGGATGTTCTTCAGTCGGCGGGGTTCGAACTCACATCCCAAAGGATGCGAATCCAACAAGCCTTTGTTATGTGAGAAATGTCAAAAAATTTTGTACCGTTGCTTTGAAATGCTTCTTTGAGATTTTATAGTAAATTTATTTATTAAATGATTGAATCCATTTCCCAGTAAATTAATAAAATTAAAGTTTAAACTTTAGATTCACTATAACAAAAAATGTCTATGCGCTTATAACTTCATGTTTAAAACTGAACTAATTGCGATCAAGCTTTCAAGTTGATGTATGTTTTTATTAAAAAGGGTTGTTTTAGCATGAAAACTGAAAACAATCGACTCTGCTTATCGACAACTTAAATTTGCTGTTCTATGTTTTGAATCGAAAAATGAATTAAAAAATTTATAATCGATTTTCATAAATAAATATTAAACTAAAATTGATAAGCGTGCTTAAAGATCTGTTTATAACCAATACACTTTTGTTTCAATAAATCTTCATCTTGCATAACAGCGGAAGTATCTTGAAACTGTGAAAAGAAACTAATGAAAAGTGGCATGACGTTCAATAGTTTCTGAAAATCGCATGTGAGCGTCTGACACGTTATTACTTCTGATTGAAACAAAAAAATTACACAAAACTTCAATTATAAATACAAAATCACGAAAAATTCGATATATTTGTTATTGCCTTTCTGAGTTATCGTGCTTATATATTTTTGAAGGGACAGGCAGTAAAGTGTTCCACTTGTTTGATTTGGCTCAAAATTTGATACTCATTAAATGTTAAATTGGTGTACCGAATTTTATTCATCTCTCTTCTTCATTATGCTAATATCATCTTAACTTACGATCAAACAGGTGGGTAGAAAAATTTCCTTTAAATAGTAGATTTTGCTTAAAATTTGACAGAGATCTTTGATTTTGATATAAAGACCGTGTAACAAATTTTATCGGTCTATCTCAAAGAGTTTTTGAGTTATTTTTGTCAAAGATAGATATGAAACCAAAAATATATTTTTCGAATTCGGGGTGGCCTGAACCGAGTAAATACTTCATATTCTATGGTTTCCAATTTCTAAACGTTTACGATACTTTCTCTATGCTCCGTGAACAAAAAAATAGAAAGAAGCAGGTCATTACAAATCTTTTTCTGGGATTTTGAACGATTAAACTTAATAATAAAGGATTTTATCTTTTAGGATTAAATTTTTACTCAATAGAACATCAAAAGTTAAAAGGGGGGAGGAAGAACCCATTAGAAGATTAGGAATTTTGCTTTGAGTGGCTGCAGTTAAAACACACCACCTCAGCATGAAAGCCAAAACGTAGAATAAAACTTGCTGAGGAAACTGTTTTAGCATTCGTATGGATCCAAAACCCTCTGTGAAAAGAAGAAAAAAAAAATTGTCACGAAAAATAAAAATAAATTGGGGGATAACTTTTTGTCTCTTCTCTCTCCGGATGTCCTAAGTGGCCTTTCCGATGCTCCTCACGTTCGAAAGAGGGGTCGAGCTGCTGGAAAGAGGGGGTGAGCTGAACGAAATCTCTGGACAGGAAACAAAAAAATAATGATGCGAACAATCCTTCAGCTACCATGAAAAGGAAACAGCGGACAATTGACACCGGGGATTGAAAATGTGTCACAGCCATTTTTAAATCTGGGAATTTTGAAAAAAAAATTTTTTTTAGAGATAATTTTATTTTTAAGTTATATGAAGAATAAAAACTGATGTAGCCGTGTTTTTATATGCGAATGCCATTAATTTTAATAAAAAAATGTTGATTAAACGAAACTATTTTAACAATCTGCAGTCATTTTTACTTATCTGAGCAGGGTTCGATTGAACAGAAATGTGGTAATCATATCTACCATTTTAACCTTTTTATATCCATTTTATATCATTGGTATATTAATTGCATCATAATGCATAATAGATTTTTTTAACAATTAATATTCTGTAATAACTTTGATTATGCAAGGATTAAATCCCATAATCAATGCTTACGGTAAATGAATGTAGATATTTTAGACTTAGAATGGGGGATTGAGATGCATTTGTGCATTAAGTTTTGAAAGTGGGAAAAATATTTTTGATTATCATGAATCAAAGTTTCATTTCTTGGATTTATTTCCAACAAATATGAGCAAATGCAGGTGAAAGTGTGGGGAACAGGTTAACAGGGAAAGTTCAGTCTTTAGATCTCGGATAAGAGAAATCTAAGATGCATTTTTCAGATGGAGATTTTGACAAAAAAAAAAAAAACCTTTGTTAACACTTTTTTTAAATGGACACCCCCCCCGCTGAAAAACGAACATTCAGAATCGTATACATAACTTTTAGAATCACATTTTGTATGTTTTACTTTTCCCATTATATATATTGTGATACTTCAGGACACGTTATTCACATAGAAATCAGCTGCCTTAACAATTAGATTATTTATTTATGCACCACTAACAGGTCTCAATAAGAATAGTGATATACTTAGTACGGCTGATTATGCTGATGAAATTTATAAATTATTCTTTAATAATTAAGATGATAAGGGTCAAAATCAACAGCAACATGATTATTGGTTCTGTCAATAAAAATGCATAACTAATCGTATCAATTTCAGTATCGATACAATTAGTTATTCAGCAGTTAGCGAAAATAATTAATGAAACAGTATATGTACTAACTCGTATGAAATATATAAATAGTTTATACAGAATCAATAACGCCCAATAAAAAAAGAAAGAAAAGTAAAAGAAATGGGGATGCTTTTCTTCTGAAGCCTGTCCCACTGCTTACGGAAATTCTTTTTACTGGGTTTACGGAAGAAAGCTCGCAAGGGGTGGAAAAGAATGTAAAAAGTGTGTTAGATAAACCCCAGCATGTCTGGGTTTTAACTGGTCACCAAAATTTCGTTAGGCCCCGTTCAATACTGCGGAAGGTGTCTTCCAGGAGGAGAGCTGTAACCAATTTTTTTTATTGAAAAGGGATGCTGAGCGTCGATTTCCTTTACGCCCTCTCCCCTCTCTTACTTTTTTTGTCGACCCTTCTCTCGATCGTTTGGCTTTCTTTTTTTCTTTTACATTCTATGCTTTGAGTTACATTTCTTCTGGAAGGTATTGTTCACTTTATATAAGAATATGTTCGACTGCGATAAAGAATTCATATTTCCTTACAAAAGACACTCTTATCTATTCATAAAATTTTACGAATCTCAACACTGGAAGGAAAATAAGAAATTGTAGAATCAAATTCAATTAATTTGAAAGTACATTGATAATACACTTGGTACACTTATTCCACAGATTTCCCACGAGGTTTTTTTCAATGGTGCTTTTACGTTCTCGTATCCAAAGCATAGAAACAAGATCGCAATCGCCGAAAATTCAAACTTCAGATTTTGATGAATTTTCTTGCTTCAGACTTCACCGAGTTCGGATAACACATTTTTAGGAAATATCTGTCTATTAATATAAAAATGATTCAAAAGTCCTTTAAGGCGACCAGGGACCTTTGAAATGACGTTTTGTAATTTTCACCTTAGCAATTTGAAATTTTACAGGCATTAAGAGTAACACTATAGGAGATGACACTCAAAATTTTGAAGCATTATATCGATTTATTTATGAGTTGGGTTTTTTTTACTGTTTGGGGAGCTACTGTTTTTTTTAAAGGTTTAAGTGGTTGTGAGTTATTACATTGACTTATTTCGTACTCAAACTTCAATATTAATCCCAACTTTTGTTTCAAAAGCGTTAGAGGAATTAATAATAATAATTGTAGAGCTTTCGAACAAATTTGGAGTGCTTGGAACATTTTTCATTAACATTATTTATCGCTAATATTATATTATATTACCCCCAACTCATAAATAAATCAATATAATGCTTTAAAACTTTGTGTATCATTTCCTATAATGTTACTCTTAATGCCTGCGACATTTCAAACTGCTAAGGTGAAAATTACAAAAGGTAATTTTTAAAGGTCCCTGGTCGCCTTAAGCTTAATAGATGAAATTTATTGCATTCTATTGGCGTAAATTTATAGAATTCTATCAAATTTGGAATAAATCTCTTCAGAAGACGTCCGTTGGCTTGGTTATCCGAATACAAGTTAACACAATAACAAACGCAACACAAAATAAAGAGGGCAAGAGGAATAAAATTCTGTGCATTGATTCATTATTTACAGTGCTGACACTTATCGAATTTTGAACCAAATCTAGAACATTTTAAAAGCATTATATTATTTAATTTTTTTTCAAAATTGCACTTTGTCTGGTGGAGCAGTCACCTGCAACATTTCGATATAGTATTTTTACTATATTTATATCAAATAAATATTGAGTATTGAATATTTTGAATAATATCTAACCATTGACTTTCCAGAGGAAAAGTTTAATAATTAATTTCGTACATATTGCCTTATAATAAATATATCATTTTTTTCTTTTTATTTGGATTCCAGAAAGTGAGCATTATTTCCAAAAGAGCGTGTATTCAGGTAAACTTCCTCATGTTTCATTTAACAAAAGACCCTGCGCACTCTCTGAAGACTCATTAAATCCACCTTTACTGTGCTTATTTGAAACTCATCTGCTATTTTTGAGGGTAAAAAGAAATAAAAAAAACTTGCACACGAGGGTAGGCTGCATTATGTGTTTCGAAGCACACAAAAGCATGTTATCATACAAACACTGACTTTGATACATCACATTTATGAGGAGTTGGGGGGAGCATGATTTCCCAACGGAGTGCCCCTCCCCTCCTCCTTTTTCAATGGAATTCAACTTCTCCTTTTCCGTCGTGAATAGAAAGTGTTGAATATAAACAGGATATTCATTGGAATTTTAAAATATATGTGTAAGTATTCCAGGGTTCTAGGTGGCGTTGACTGATAGTTAGGGCGAAGAAGTTTCTATTATTTTCCGTATAAAAATAACCTCATTACATGAGAAACAGGAAAAAAAAAACACAGTAATACATAACCTGTCCATTCATACACGAGAATAAAGTGGTGTTATGTATCATATGCTAATATTTAGGGCTGGAGAATTTTTTGAAAAGTCAATGTGAAATATAAAGAAAGAGATGTTTTGATGGATATGCCGTTGTTTAATGGCCTGATTTAAATAGCAGAAAAATAAACACCGGTCAATCAGTATTTAGAGACTTATTATTTGTTTCTATATATTTTGAAGTGTATTTTAAGTATTGGAGTTGTGTTTGTTCAGAAAAAAATTAATAGTATTAATACTAAGGACATGCAAAACTATAATTGTAATTAAATGCCGCTAAGGTGAACATGCCTTTAGGATTTATTTTTAAACACGTGACAAAGTAATTAAATAGTTTTATTTCTTTATATTATTCTTTTGCTCAGCATTCTTGCTATCGATTTTCAAAGGATGCAATAAAAGTGTTGAATATTTTTTCAAGGAATTCGTTTCACCCGAACTTTGCCAAACATATCCGCATAGGGCGTTTTCCGAGTGCGCGTCGTCTAACTCTGTGTAGCAACAGCGCGTCCTTTCATCTCCGGCAACAATTCAATTGGATATGCATCGGGGGAGTACGGAACTACTCTAAATCTGCCCAAATTGAAATAATTTTTTTTTGTTACAAAAAATCAATTAGGAAGATTTTTTTTAGGGAAAACATCAATAAATGCTTTAATTATTCTAACTTTTGCTGCCTGAAGTTGTTGACAATCTATCGTAAACTTTCTCATGTTTACTAGTGTTTCTCCTTATCCGACATTTGAATAGCATTTATAACGCATTTAAATAGAAATCTGGGAAAAATTGTTTTATTATAAAAATCTATAAACTTAACGAAAGCTATAGCTGCAAACATTTGTTGAGTATTGAGTCTTCTATCGCTCTTTGGTTCGGAATTCTTCTCCGTCGCTCAACACCATCCTTCATTTGCTTTTGGAAATGGTGCATTCGCAATTATTCCACCGTACGATACAGTAGCCTTATCCCTAAAAGGAAACGCGCCGATTATTCCCTTTCGCCTCTCCCCTTCAGTCCTATTCAGGGGATGAGGCAATTGCGCGCCTCAGGTGAAAAGGCCATTTCGCAAATGAGAACTGCATTTAGCAGGCCACCCACCATTTTTACGATTATTGGGAATTTCTTTCCCTGCCAATTTTATTCCACTTCTTAAAGAGGGAAGAAACATCCGTTTTCCTTCCCCCCCCCGCCCGATTGAACGGCTTGCAGACGAATGAGAACTCAAAACTAAGGGGAGTAGTCTCCCCAAAACTTTCTCGCATATTCTTTAACAAAAACGTTTTGGACGTGTTATTTCTCCATCGGCTAAAGCTAACATTCGACTTGGAATTAAATTTGCACTCACAAAATCGCAAGCCAAGTTTGATGCATCTTATTGCGATTTTGAATAATCTCGCTTACATATTTCTGAAAGTACATACTGACAGGCCTTTCAATTCTTTTTTTTTTTTTTTTTTTAGATTTAGCTCAAAATTGGAATTATGGAATTCAATTTGTGAATTGGACTTTATCCAAAGAGCTCTCTTCATTTTGTAGTGATCCAGTTAGCTTATGTTCGAGCAAGCTTTTGAATGTATTTTGCTCAGAATTCATCGGAAATTTTCACATTTGGAGTGAAGGCCATGAGCAAAATTTCATTTCTCTAGCTCAAAGCCTTTTAAAATTATATTTCTCACAGACGAGCATAAGGTCAAGAATGTGTTTTTCAAGCTCAGAGAGGCCTCTGATGGGACGATTCGCTAAAATCTCGAGTTCGATTATTGCAATAATTTCTCTTGCATATTTCAAATTAATTTTCAAACGAATAATAAATTTTAAAATATTTCCAATTAAAAATACTAATATTTATAAAAATTATATTCAAAAAATTATTAGTGAAAAGCAAAACAAAAGCATTTTTCCTTCTTTTTTGAATTTTTTTTATATTTATGTACATAGTTGATTTAATTTTTATTTTCCAAAATATATTTATTATATTTGTTAAATGACTTAGTCCTATTTATAGTTATTATAGCTAAGATGGCAAATGGGTTATTTCATGGCAACTATATTATGTTGTTTCCAACTTTTTTTCATCATGCACGAAACCAAATTATATAAAAAAAAATTATCTATGAATTTTATGAAAATTTTTGTTATTGCAATAATAAACACAACTAAACAATGTTTTTTTAAATTTTTTTATGACTAAAGAGTTTGAAATTGTGTGCGTAAACAAAAATTTTATATAAAAAGAGATTAAATTTGAAAATAATTCATTCAATCAGAAATTTGATAATTATAAAAGAGGCGGAATAATTGGGTAATCATCAGAGATGCGTAAAACTTTTCTAAGTTCTATCATTTAAAAGTTTTTACTTTCCCGAATACGAAGTATGTTATTGTTGTTGTTTTTCACAGCACTTGCCATGGTGCAGTCCGTGAAGTACAGAGATAGTATTCACGAATCTTCAAATTTCAGATTTCCCAGAACTCGAAAATCACATTTTTTTTCATTAGACTTATGAGAGTTCAAAAATCATAAATATGTTTTTTATTATGTCTGTCTGTGGCAAAGGTAACAAAACAACGCTTTTAGCTATCGAATGAAATTAGGCAAGTCATATCTAGACTCCAACACGAAGGCACACGGATTTAAACCATAAAACCGAAGGATCTGACCACCACAATAGCAACACAGGTGAGAACTGTAGCTGAGTCCTAATGGACATCACCGGCTACGGTACAACCCTCCTCGTAGAAAGTGCGTTCCGTCATCGATGGGAGAAGTCTAACCCCGCCTATTAGCCTGCAAGGATGGCGATATCACCATTCTGGAAGCATTTTACCTCATTTCGAGGTGCCCCCCCCCCAGGAGAGAATGAAGTTAGATAAATAATCTTTAAGCCAAATTAAACGAAGAATGTATCATCTGTCATTCTATAATTTCAAAATCGTGTAAACACGATAACTGGGAAACGCAATAAATATATCAGGTTTAGTATTGATTTAGTTGTTGTAATTGGGGGTTGATTTCGTGATTGATTTCAATCGGTGGGATAGCACAAATTCATCTTTTGTTGGGAACAGGGGAGAGAATTTTTAAGGAGATTACTTCAGTTAATTTTTTAATTACTCTTTTGCATGAACTTAGTGGCAACCACTGAATGTTCCGGGTTCACAGACTTGGAAAAGCTGCACCATTCCCGCTCGATTTCGGTCGGGTTTCCCTCATTGAGTGCGTGGGAAAAAAAGTCGCAAGAAAAATGTGAGGGATTTTTCTTTCTTTCTTTCTTTTCTTTGCATCGCTATTCATTCAAATTACGTAATAAGGCCGAACAACGTATTGAGAGGAGTTCATTTCCAAGCATTATTCAAACAAGGGGAAATCAACCTTCATTATGTAGTCCCGCATTCAGAACGAATAGATTACTCAAAGTTGAATGAATTATTTGAAAATAATAAAACAAGGATTGTTTCCACTATTATTTAAAAAGCCGGAGGAGATTTCCATTCTTGCTATGTTCTTAAATTAATATTACAAATTTTAATACATGTTTAATTGGTATATATGAAGGAATTTAGAAAAAACTTCAAGAATAATTGGCGCATTTTGTTGTGTGTGTGTGTGTCCATATGGCATGCAGTCGTATATTGCGACGAAAAACTTTGTCTCACACCAGTTACGAAATATTAGAGATTGACCTGAATTCACTAATTCTATCGTGTGATTCTTTGCATGATTTATTGCTATCAAGGCCTGCCATGTGGTTTATTGCACACGAAAATTGAATTTGTGGTTTGGATGCTTTTTCCCGAATAAAACCAAAGTTTGACAGAAAACTATCAATGTAATCACAAAATCACATAACAAACGATATATTTATGTCATTGTGTTTTTTAGTTATCACAATTACATGATTTTGAAAGTACAGGCTGACAAACGGCTAACTAGCTGTTTAATTTGACACAACATTTGACAGATGTCTACACAATGATTGTTGAATCACAAAATCACTCAATCATTTCTTTTTTCTTGCTCTGAGCAAAACTTTTAACTGCAATTAATTCGAAAAAAAAAATCACAAATCCTTAGTTTAAATCCTTAGTCTTTTTACCCATGGCTAGTAACAGAATAAATGAAAGTTCTTGAATTTTTGGAAAAAATTATCCATATTCGTGCGAATTCACTAATACAATTACTTGGAAATAAGTGAGGCTCATCACTCAATATGTCTGTATGCGGTCATTGTTTTTTTCTAAATTGCCATTCATTTTGTTTGTGCATATTCATTACTATTGATAAATATAAACAATACTTTAAAAAAAGTTCCAATTGACTTTTTTTTGAAGAAATTTGTATCAAATGCAATGTAAGACAGTATTTTTTCAACTGAAATAATTAAGTCAATATTGCAGATAAGGATGAAAAGTTTCTTAGCACGTGTCATAAATAAAAACATACTTTTTTAAAAAAAGTGACAAATAAATTCGAGATCTGCTTTATTTTAAGAGAACATTCATTTCATTAAGAAAAAGAAATTTTAATATCCACTATTCGTTATACAAATTATGCGAAATATGAGCCAAACTCATAATGAAACTCATATTCATTTTTGAAAGGAAGAAATAGATTACAGAAAGAGAGAGAGAGAGAGAGAGATTGCTCTCTTATGCACTACAATGTACTTTATACTCTTTCCTGTTTTTAACAATCAATGCAAATCACGGGGACTGGGAAGTTCTAAAAAATAAACATCTGTGTCATTTCCTTTTCATAATAAATTCAACAACAAAGAAGCATTATAAATTCACAGTTCTATAAATAAGTACCGGCGACAAGAGAAACGGATTATCATACTTTTCATTATTCATTGTCACACAAAAGCCAGAAAAGTTCTTTTACCTTTGTTTGCGGTTTTTCTACTGCTCTGAAACCAGAGTTCCTGTTCCTTTTTTAAGGCAGTCGCTATAGTCCATGAATAATAGCTTTGAAAAAGGAATTTTGGGGATTAAGACTTTTAAAGACTCATAAATGAGAGAACATAATTGTTATATCATCATCAGAAACCCACTGAACTATTGACTGAATCACCAGGTTTATTATCGGGTAGCATTCGTATCTGGTAAAAATGGATTCGACACATTTTTCGTTGGCAGTAAGGATTTCAATGGAAGTATATCCAAAAAAAGACCAAAAACGTAAAACAAATCGTATGGACCGGTTTTATTTTTATTCCTTATGCCCACAAAAGAGATATTATGTAAAAGCATTTTTTTTTCATCAAAAACCTCATGCTTCCATTTTAAGAATTTCACAAGCATATAAAAGGAACAATAGTATTTTAATGTATTAAATTTTGATTGAATCAATAAGCTAGCAATGAATACAATGTTTCTTCGATTGTAAGAAGCGCAAAAGAGTTGTTCAGTATAAGTATTTTTTTTTCCTTAAAAATCTCATGCTTCTTTTATGATAAAAAATGCCTCAGATTTTAAACGACGTTTCTCAGACATTGCAATTCACTAAAAGCTTCATATATCTTTCAAAGTAAAATTATCAAAAAAATTTTTTTAGTAAACATTTTTATCCCGCTTTTTATACGTTATTCCACAACATCAGCAATATTCTTATTGCATCAAATGCAGTTTATTTAATTTCAACATAAGAGTATTTGGTTATGTTAAATTTTTCTTGATTCCAAAAGTTCGCTTCATTTATCTTCACAGAGCAATAACATTTAGTTGATGAACCACTTTTCAGCGAATATGACGACATTGGATATATCTACACAATGGGTGATTCCAGCATCCATTATCTATTAATGAAAAAGCAAAATCACACGGAAGACCAATGGATAAGGCAATAAAAAATTCGATTAGTTTGGGAAAAATGATGGTGATCAAATTCAAGCTCAAACTTTTGTATCGCTTAACATACAACATTAGATCCCAATGATGGCTGCCGTGTAACTTTACATTGAAATAGAATATTCTCTATGGTGGGAAAGGCAAAATGTGATGTGAGTACTTCATAAAAACACCTGTTAACATCGATTTAAGCATCACCGATAATTGTAAATAATGATTAAGCCTTACGTGAGAGAGAGTCGGACAAATGTTATATTGAAAAGGATTGGCGAATTAATATATTTCAGCGCTACATCGCCCATTTGCAAACTTAATGAAATCAGTGCTCATGTTAATGTTGGTTGAAATCATTTCCCACCATCATTATCACAACATTAATTTTGCCACTGAATTACGCTTAAGTTGTGCGTTCAGTAAGAATTGACACTCTTTGGACCTCCTTCCGTAAAATAAAAGAGCAGGTGTTTGCAACAGTTACCCTTTTTTTTTTAGCCTCTTTCCAAAGGTTTTTGAACATTCCCCTTGCCCTCTATTTGCTTTATGTTTTTATAGTTGGCGTGATGAATGGCTACAATTATCCTAACTATGTTTCGCCATCGGCAGATGCCCAAAAGGATGCACCCCCAGTTTCATCAGGGAAAGTATTGAAAACCAGCCAATGTCCCCACGCTCCATCCTTAGAATTTTCAGAATGTAGAACTTTTATCGATTAGTGAGGCGACCTTTTTTATAATAATAATAATTATTATTATACTTATTTATTTATAAAAAAGATAACATTATAGATGTATGAAATTAGGAATTTATGTGAAATCTGAGTAATTTACCATATTTTTCAATTATTAAAAAGTTTTATTCATATATTTCTCTTTTCGAGCAAAACATTACACATTAGTTGATTGCATTTTTTAAAGTAGAGAGAGTAAAAAATAATAAACAAGAGCGATTGAACGTGCAAATTCTAAAAGGATCCATGTTCATTCAATATTGTCATATTTGAAAAATAAAGCTTGTGATTCATTTCCTAAGTTGATTACAAATGTCTGTTAGTGAATTCTACAAAAAACTTCGAATGCTACAAGAAAATTTAAATTATTCTTACTAATTACCGTTAAATATAAAAGAAGTAAATGCAACTGTTTTCATAGATAAATCAACATCTAAAGATTCAATTTTAATGTGAAGATTTAAATAGAATTAAGTGGCTGTGAAGTTTTAAATAATCAAGACTTGATAAAAAACAGGGATTAAAATTTTTTAAATTTATTTCTAAAAAATCCTTTTCCGATTAAATATGAAATTCAACGTTTTTGGAATACAAAATATCAGCATATTTTTACACAAAAATTATTTACTTAATTTAAATGCAAAATAATGCTGATAAATATTAATTGGGCGATTCAGATGTAATTTTCCTGTGATAATACCAATCTTGTTTCTAGATACAAAAATACCCCAATAATATTTAAATATATAGAATGAAATTTTTAACCACTGATTAATCGCTTCTAAATCATGCATATTATAATGTAATTAAACTCTGCATAAATCTTGTTAAAATTAAATTAATTTCAATAATATAATGATAAGTGTCAGAAAATAAGAATGTACTTTATATTTAAATACCCTTTGTTTTGAGTTTCAATTTATTTAATTTGTTAGCAAGGTTCTGTTTAGTTGCTTCTATTGGCGAATTTAGGAAGTGATAGGGGATAATTTTATTGAACTCAGTTTACTTCTGCCTCTTGATATCATCCAGAATTCTGTAAGCAAGAAAGCTTAATTTATAATGCTGTA
>JAOUZG010032936.1:6014064-6032487 GCA_026289955.1 Argiope argentata | reverse complement strand
ATATATATATATATATATATATATATATATATATATTCTTTTAATATATGATAATAGCTTCATCTCCATTTTTCTTTGAAATTTTCTAAAAAAAATAAATTAGATATGACGTTGCATCAACATATTTGCAACCATGTTACGTCAATGGTTGATTAATTAACACAATGAGAAGGCATAAAAATGTAGATGCCTCTTCCTATGGGACTTTCTTACATATAAATAAAGGTTTTATTCAGTTCTCAACGAAATTTAGTGAACTGTCGCTTTGCCCCGTTTTCTTCCATTTTTCTTTCGACACACTTGAATTAAACGAAAGATTGAAATGCGGTTTCCAACTCAAAGTTTTCCAACCAAGGAATCGCTTTCAAGAGGAATGATGGGACTCTTGATTGAAATTTTATATTTGCTCCCTGAATCTTTTATTGTTACCAACAGCAGAATAGAATAAATTGGCTCATGGAAATATTAGACATCTTGTGGTATCTTTTATAAATTGAGTAAAAAGAATAATTTTATAAATTAGGCAGTCAAAATTAACTTTCATATTTTTATGGAATTTTCAATGGTTAATATACTATTTTTTGATGAGAGCGTTTACATTTACTACATGTTATAATGCCTTTACTATTTGAGTTTTGAATAAAAATACACAATTTTAAATTTTAATATGTATATAATTTTTTCATATTAGATTTTATCCATCTCAATTTCTGATGTTTGTTTCAAATAATATTTCATAAGAAGAAGCATTTCCACTTTAATCACAGAGCTACGTATTTTAAATTATTAAGCGAATTGATTTCGTAATAAAATTTTTTTACAATGACCAATACAGAATTTGGAACGGTGTCTAATGATTAACGGTGTCTAATAATTTAAGGAAACCGTAATTGTTATAAATATATTGAATAATAAACAGCGTAGAAGAGAAAAAAATTAAAATATTAAAATTACCTTTTCAAAATCACAAACTGTATTTTAGATCTCAATTGATGCACGAAGAGCAGATTTAAAGTATACCTGGAAATTGACGACATCGTTAGGCAATCATCGAAATAAAATATCCTCGATCAAGCATGAGCTTCGAGTATTTGTAAAAACTTCTAATAATCTTGATATTTCATTACGATCAATGTCTGAAAACATCGAATGTCAAAATACAGCAGTTTATAAAACAGCTATATTCTGAATATGAGAAGAAATTCTTATGGAAGTACAGAATAAGATATGATTTGCAACGAAAAATATTAAAAAAGCTTTCAACGAAACATTCGAAAATGACCAAACACTATCCTCGATAATACTATGATGAAAGACCCATTTATTATTGCAATCAACACCTATATATTCTTCAAAGACAATCGATTAAATTTTCTAATTCATAATGACCGTTGTTTGAAACCATCAACATTATGAAAGAAATGTCTTTGCATTTGCAATTTTGCCTATTTTCGTAATTTATAATAAACACAATAAAAACTCAAAGTATAAAACAGCTTCATAATACCTAATTTCATAACTTCAGAAAACGCTCTTTAAAAATATAATTAAAACTCGAGGCATAAATTTTTTAAATAAAATTTAATAAAGTTTTTAATTTACATTTTTTATGAAATATATATATAACATTTCACGTTTCATAAAAGGAAATGAAAAAGTTATTAGCAATCATAAAGTACGATTCAAATCGTATATAAAATAGTATTTTAACACTAAGTAAATACTTGATTCTTACCTAATTTTCTTCTCATTGATGAGATTTCTCACAACATGATACCAATTTTGTATATGAAACTCCCAGTTTCGATCTTATTCATTTCACTAGTTGCCAACGATAAAAATAAATAGCAATTGAGCCGAGTATGACTGACACACATCATTTAAAAGAAACTGAATAACCTGGAAATCTCAGCGGCAGTTTTCAGAAAGTTGTACATCCAGAGGGCACAATTAGGCTCGAATCGAGATTTAGTCGTCAAATTAAAAGTGTAGTGAGTCTGTCTGTCCATGCATGTCATAAAACAGGAATAGTAACGGACGGTAACAGAACCATTTTTGTCGCTCTCAAGATGGAAAAGCGCAAACCCACCTGTGACCGGCTTGAAGAGTTAATCTATTGATGGCCAACCGACTTTTATAATGACACGTTTTAGTCTCGCAGAGAAATTCGGGAACAAGGCCCCTTTGAAAAGAAGGGGGAAAGTTTGGATTTCTATTGTGAAGGTGGGACTTCCTCCAACCGAAGTGTTCTGACACTCCATTATTATGATTCAATTACCGGGTAGAAACAGTTGCTGTTTCATTTTTTTATCCTCTTTTTCTACAGTCCGTTGCAGCTTGCCGGAAAAGAAGACAACTTAATGCGGAGACAAAGTTGCCACTGTTTTCTGCATTTCTTAAAATGAATTAATAGTAACGATGCATTTACAGATATATGACTACAAATTTGGAAAGAAATGCACAGACGAATATACTCTCATAAAATTTATTTCCCTCATTTTCCGAGCATTGAAAAATGGAAATGCAATGTATCGATGAATAAATATACATTAAAATTAATTTCCTTAATTTCCTGAACATTTTTAAACCTCTTAAACAAGATTATTTGTGAAAAAACAAACAAACAAAAGAACACGAATTTAGGGATTTTACAATTTTTGCTAAAACCTTAAATTCTATTCATGCAATACAGACTAATATTGCTCTATATTTTTCATGTGCGACTTTATAAAGGTTGATTACAAAGCAGTAATCAATCTTTACAAAACCGTTAAATCGAAGAATATAATAAAAGCTTATAAAAACGTACAAATGTTAATAAAATTTCCACAGAGGAAATGCTAATCAAATTCGCTGATAATGATAACAACAATAATAATAAAGATATATACTAAAAGAAAAAGGTACCTTCATTGCTTAGGACAAGCAATATCGGAGAGAAAAAAAGTGAATTACTTACGAAGTATTTGAATGCAAAATAATCTAAAAAAAGAATCGTGGGTTAGAAACCTACCCCTATCTTCTATAATGTATCATTAACTCATTTTCAACAATAATATTAGTTCTTCTCCCCTTCCCTCCCACCCTAAAAAAGATATAGAAGTGTATGCTTGGGACTCTTTTTTAAATGGTACCTTTTTCATTTCTGTCATAATTCAAGCAGAACATTTAAATTCTAGTTCATCATAACGATTTTTTTTCATTAGGAACATCCATATTGTTTAATAAAATTAGTCGAAGTCAAGAAGACTCCGTCACATGCTACAGACTGTTTCTGTCCATGCACACTTGAAACGTGGCATTCAGTTCCTGGTTTTCAAACATTTTTTTTTAAATTTGCTAATCCTTTTTTTAAAGCAATTTTCAAGAACAGATCTCAACAGCCATAAACAAAATCAAACCATATGCCCACTAAACAAATGTTGATTCTAAATAGATTTTTTTTTTACTGGGTATACAAACCCATCGACAAGTCAAGCCCCCCCCCCCCCGACCCCTTGGAAGGATTCACCCGAGTGTCATAAAACACTCACTTAAGAGAAAACCATTCGAATCTTAGTTACGGGCTGCTTGCTAAAGCTGTAAGATACGAGCCCAGTATGGGTCTAAAGTCCGAGTTACGAGACAAGCGATTACAAGTAACCTTACGGTCTGGGAAGCAATATATTTATGTCTCCTTTCCGATACATTGAAGTGTCACGAGGTATGACTTTATTAGCGAATAGCAATCGACTTGAATGAAGTAGAGGAGGGGAGGGAAGGGGGTGGGAAGTGCGGTTCTGCTTGAAGGGGCTTTTGTTTTGTATGAACAAAATGGATGCGCTTTTTTAGGTTTGGACACTGACCCGATTCCAGGGCTTTAAAAAGAGTGGCTGTCTGTCTTCATAAAACATTTTCATTTTCTACTCCATTGAGGTGAAGAGTTAAGGCTGTTTGTAAGATGCGAGTTGAGTTGTTTTTCAGCAACTGGAATCTGAAACAAAGGGCCGCAACAATCTTTTAAAGATATTTTTTTAATTTTTTTTCTTCTTGAAGGGAAATGCGGGGTAATTTTGAAGGGACTGTAAGAACTTTTATAATTTCTTCTAATTTGCGACCATCTTTACATGTCAATTTTTTTAGTGAATTACGCTTTTAAATATGGAAAGAGAATTGCATGAATCGTATTCCGCACTTATGGCAAATAATATACGCCGTGAATCCCCTACAAAATGATTTCATTGCAAAATTTTTTTTCTTTCTTTTTTCTTTCTTTGAGAATATTATCGGCGAAAGTTCATTAAAGTTTTTCCTTAGTGATATTATATAGTAAAAAAAATAACGTTTGCGAAATTCCATTTATATTTATATATAGTATATATATAATGTAAATGAAGCATTAATTCAACACAAGTGAAAAGGAAATTAATTCAATGCGAAGCAAATTTAACAAAAATTTTAATTGCACTCATGAATTTTTTTATGTATCGCAAATTTTGTCAAACGTATAGGTACTTAAAGCAATATAAATTATTTACGTAATAGTGTAGTGCAATAAAAAAATCGAGTCAGTTATAAGAGCAATCGATAAAAAGAAATTACTCTCATATACTTGGTGATTAAGACACACACAAAAAAAATTCAATCCCCATGCGCACTGCCATTGATATTTAAAAGTTCATCAATATTCAAAGGACGAGTTTCTGTGTAGAAGGGTTTGGGGGTCTTGGGGGGAATGATCTCATTTCGTCCCTTTATTTCTCTCAAATCATCTGATTTAACGCCAAAAACAACCAATTATGAAGAAATATTCAACCAAGAAATTATTAAAAAAAATTGACAAATTTTTTTTTAAGAATGAGGAGTACAGAATTTTATAAGAAATAATATGCTCGCTGTTCTATAAGCAATAAGTAATGCTCCTGAAAATTCTCTAAAAATTTATATTCATTAAAAAAATTTAGACTCTCACAGTTAGAAATAAAAAAATATGTGCTGAGCTCTATCATAAGGGATATTATTGATGTTCGTTATTAAGACAATTGTATACATAGCATAACAAATGACGACAAAAATTGCCTACTTAGTCATACTTCATTTAATGTTAAGTGTGCAGAAATGTGGATGAGTTTAAGGTTGTTTTCGTACATCACTCATATATGTTTGAATATACAGCGTTTTGGAATTGAATGGGTTTTTCTATAACAATGCTACTAGGATTATTTAATAGAGCATGTATATGATACTAAAACAATATTCTCAATATTGCATAATACTGCTTAATATTAAATTCTATAATACAATATAGCACAATATTGCATAATATTGTTTAATATTAAATTCTATAATACAATATTGCATAATATTGTTTAATATTAAATTCTATAATACAATATAGCACAATATTGCATAATATTGTTTAATATTAAATTCTATAATACAATATAGCACATTTTATAATATTGTGAAAGACTATGTACTACTTTGAAATCATATATTATAAAATCCCTTTATGCCAAGACTATTTTACCTGGTTTGATTCCCTGCTTAATATCTAAGGGTAGGTAAAATTTGATAAATTGAGCACATTCTGTTATAAATAAGTCCTTTGATTTTTCCCTCATTATTTTTTAAAACAAGAAGCTTCTTCGAGCCAGGACTCCTTGTAAATGGATCGCCGGTCATTTCTGTGTCTGTCTCCTCATTTCAACTTTTCGACTTTGAGGACGTAAATATTTGAGCCGGTCGTTAAGGTTGCAGGACGGGGGTGGGTAGAGGAATGTCCTCGGAGGGATTTCGGAAAACATCTTCGAATAATCCCCTCCTGTACTCTTCATCATCGTCAGACGACATCATTATCGTCTAGGGTGCTTGCCGAAAAAAAAAAGCATTTACACCTACTTGTAAATAATTTAATCAACTTCGTCCCTTCCCCTTTCTCCTCCGATTTCTCTCCTTCAAACAACAATTCCCTCCCCCCCACTTCAATGCTATTTAATTTACTTCATGAAAGTTGCATGGAATCTTTTTTTTCCATTCCTACTATAAATTCACACTCACTCTCTCTATATAAATCTTGTTCAAATTTTCAAATACGTTTCAAATACGTTTTTTAAACTTGTAGTGGATGACACTTGATGTTAATACAGTTTTTTTTTCAAATATTGATTCATTAAATAAATGTAATTAATTTTTAATATTTTAAATAGAGTTTCAGCAGTTTGTAATGAAAGCTGAAATCACCAGGCAGTAGCTATATCAGTAAAATGCAAAGGTTTCGGCATTTTTACTTGAAGGTGAAGAATGCGAATTCAATACTTGAGAAAATCAATAAATGTTTTTAAATAAATTTTTGCTTTTATTTAAATTATTTTATCCAATTGATTTTTGGGAGAAAGTTCGTAGTTGTGGCTTAGTAATTAGAATGAAAAATTTTTCTCAAAAAAATTGAAGAAATGTTAGGCTTTAGGTTCAATTCCGATTTCTCTCCTAAACACCTTTATCATCTGAAGATTGAGCTGCCTGTCGAGATGAAGATTCGAGAAGGAGAATAGAAAATTGCAAGGGAATTCCGTTTCTATTTTGCCACTAAATATAGAGATTCTGTCATATGTTTGTACATATTTATATTATTGGTAATGATTTTCTTTTCTGCTCCCTTCCAACAAGCGGGGGCTCCCCAAAGCTTTTTCGCACACTTTCTAATAGAGATGTTATCCCAGATAATGCTTTGCATGATTATGACGTACAATGGATTTCAAGATATCAGATTTTGGCGTGAGTTTATCATTTTTACTGAATATATCATGTCATCTTTGACAAATGTTTTGATGATTAATTTCTGGTGCGTGGTTAATAGTATCCGAAAATCAAATTTGTATTTTAGATTCGGTTTTCTCAACCGAAACGAAATAAAATTCTTACACAGATGTACATTGAGATTATTTAATTGCCTACTAAAAACACCAAGAACTTATACATAAAGGAATGTAAACTATATTGAAGATTATCTGATTTCTAACTTCTAAAGACAAATGTGCCTATTAGAGGATTAAAATAGGATGGAGACGGATCCTCTTTTAATTCAGAACAAGTCACCTAACATGGGCCATTAAATGTTGTGTGAGACTGTATATTTATTCGTAATATACAAAGAAATTATTTCACTAAATATTAGAAATATGCATTAAAGAATTCGTATTGTATGCATTTTAAAAAAAATTGTTAATGAACAAATACCTCATTTTGATGCAACCTCGAGCTATTTTGTGATATTTTTTACAGTTACAAACTATGATCAGACGAAAAAATGACTGATTAACGAAAAAAAGTACTCAATGAGGTGAAAGGCTTCTACAGCTAGATATGAGGGCTGAAAGGCTCTTATGTCGTGGTGAAATACAACAACATATTTTTCACAGAGAAAATATTTCCATTATAATCCATTACAGAGTTTTTTTTCCTTGTATTCTAAATTTTGATTAAAATAATTTTTGAATGGACCAAAAGTTTTGAGATAATATTCTTTTATATTAAAATGTATAATTTTAATGGCAAGGATAATTAAGGAAAAATCTTTATAAAATTTGATTTGTCAAAATGGTATTCTCAAAAGTATTATATCACATTTTAATATCTTCGTACCAGAAATAATAAAAAAATAATGCTTGACGGTATTTTTTTGACTTATAGACTATTTTATACAGCACTTTGGAAAGTTGAGTAATTTAATTTTATTGTTCAGTTAATATTCTCAATGATTCTAAAATAAATAAGATTTGTCAAAGAAAGGAAAGTTATGTATGAAAAAAAAGGGTCATTCAAGAGGGAATTTCTATTGTTAAAGATGAAACTTTAGATGTTTAACTCTGCTGTTAAATATGAAAGAATACGACACTAATACGATCAAGTTTCGGTTATCAGAATGCCTTTCTTTTTACGCGAATGAAAGAGAATAATGTTTCTGGGAAAAAATAATCCTTATCAACTAGTTTCTCTTGATTTTACAATTATTTTTAACATTTAACTTTCAAATGTACGGTGAAATTGTACCAGATTTCGAAAGCAAAAAGTTTTTCTGATATATCCGTTGCAAAAACAATTATTTTAATTGATTCTTAAAATGCAGGAAGTTTGACACCGTCGCTACTTTCATCATGTAATTAAAAATGGTCTATCAACTAAAGATGCGGAGAGAGAGAAATTGATTCATTGACATATGGCAGCTTAGTTTTGAGAATTTTTCTAAAACCGCAATTCATAATTCATCACAGAAGCGACGCTCCCTTTAAAAGCTTATTATCATTTCTGTTTTTTCTTGATTATTGAAATCGCACGTCTTTTAGAGACATCTACATAAAAAAAAGTTGTTTGACCTCAATGAATATTTAACATGTGATTATACAACTGATTTCTTAATTACGTTTTAAAAAGAACTCATTTTAATAATAAAAAAATAACAAAACAAGGAGGAAATAGAACTCTTTAATTTGTATAGTTTGTATTTTTAAACGAATGGTAACGCATCTGATGAAAAATACTATTAAATTATTTCCTATTTATGATTTTATTAATCAGAAATTTTTAAGCTAAAGGTATTCCAAGGATGGGCGATGTTAATTGATATATTCGGGAAGTTCCATTTTAATAATTGAATAAATTTATAAGAGAAAATAGAAAAGAAAAAGTAAGCAAAAGATGCATTGCTGTTGTTTCTTGACAGTCTTTTTTTACAAAAAATTATTTTTTAAAATATTTCTTAACTTGGAAATCGAATAGGATTCATTATGATATATCGTTTTTAGTGATACTACTTAATGTTAAAAATGACAGTTCTAAAAATTATTCTCATTTATTATATTAATAATCTTTTAATTAAGCATAAAAAAGAAATTTTACTTTCTTGTTTTAAAGTTTATTATTATTATTTTTTAAATTTAAAAAAAAAGACTCGATATTCAGAAGGTATTACACATATATAACTATCAAAATGTAAAAATAGTTTTTAAATAAAACAATTGAATTAGATTCTAAACAATTCGGCAATAAAAATTGACTTACGAAAAAAACACACAACATTTTACCAAGAAATAATTACCGTCTTCAAAAGAACGCTTTATTAATATATTAAATGTATAAACTAAATTTTTCCCAAAAATCTGGGTTTAAATTTAAAGCAAGCAAACATTAAAGCCAATTGAAGAATCAGAATTAAATTAAAAATTCAATTACACCTTTAAAATATAATTTTTAGTATATATTCAGCCATTTTCCTCCTTATTGTATTAATTATGGTTTACTACTACTACTATATTATTTTCAGTGTTTAATGCTTTTACTTTTCTAAAAATTCTGCTATTTTGCTTTTTTTTAAAAATTCTAATTATTAAAAAAATTATCTTACATTTTTCCATTTAAAAAGTAGTGCTTTGACAAAGGCTTATTTTTCAAACTCTTTATTGTCTCTTATATTTAGTGTTTTTCGTATTTTATATTTTCCGTAGTTTTTTAGCATAAATGTGATGAAATTAGATAATCAGTTTATTCGAAATTCATAAGCAGATGGCATCCCTCATATGAAATTAAAAAAAATTATAATAACACTATTATCGATTTTTAATAAGTAAATGCAAAGAGTTTTAAAACAGCTCTCGCGAACACAATACTTCTGAAATTTCTTACTGAATTTTTTTCTTATTTATGTAAAAAAGTAGGAAAATTTGATCTGAAAATTCCATTTTACCAACATGTAACAAAGTAAATTTAGCAATAACATCCAAAAAAAAAAAGACTCATTTCCCAAATTGTACAAGAAAATTGCGAGTACCGGAAGGAGTTGACAGAGAAAGTTAATTAATAAAATCGAACCTTACCCCTTCCCACCGTCGAACGACCCCGTCGGGAGAGTCGACCCGAAGACCAGGTTCTCGGGTCCGGACCCATGGACGAACTGACGCAATTGCTCTTGATGGTGGAGTGTCAGCATGCGGCCTTTTGATTTAATCGGTCTTCTCGCAAAGCATCCCCGCTTCGCTCTTCCGAGTCCTTCCCGGCCCGCGGAGCAACTTCACATTGGAGGCACGTTGCTCGGGGGGGGGGACGAGATTGTTGTGGATAGAAATCACGTGGCCTACGTGAGATTTTCTCTCTCTGTCTCTTTTCTTCTTTCTTTCTATATTCTGACTTTTTTTTCTCTCTGTCGGAATTTTATTTAGTTTAGTTTTGTTCTCCTTGTTCTCGGCAGGATTTCTGGTATGAAGTTCCTGCGAAAGGATTGCATGATAGCTACTTCTTTTCCCTCCCGCGCGTGAAGACATCACACTCTTTGTTCTTCAATAACGGACGTGAAATTAAGATTTCAGTAGCTTCACATGAATCGATGGTTGTTTAGTTACCTTTGCTGAAGGATCATCTGAGTTTCCCTACAAACGAACAGCAATGAAAAAAAAATCTGATATCTAATTCCACCCTGCTCTTCCTGTATTTTTAACAATTGCTTGTAAGTTGCTCACATTTTTATCCATTTTAGAATATCATTTCAATCTAACCCTTCACGTTCTGTTTTTACTGCAGAAATATTCGCTATCCTTTATGCATTATCACAAACTTCTATTGATTCCCCCAACAATTATATTATTTATTCAGATTCATTGAGTGTTTTAGAGCTCTTAACATCTATCCATCGTTTCAGTCACGCTTAATATTCTTACGGTGAATCGCACTATTGACTTACATGTAAAAGACTATTCACTCCTATTCTGCTGGGTTCCCTCAAATGTAGGCATACTTGGCAATGAAATCGGTCGCCATTCTTTTAAATGATTCCTTTCCTTTTAACGACATCAAGAGACTCATTAAAACCTTTCTAAATTTAGAATGGGAAACAGAGTGAGATCGTAATGAACACAAGCTTCATTCTATCAAATCTTCCATCGAATTTTGGCCAGAACAGAAAAGAAAAATTACAATTTTTACTCGTTTAAGAATGGTCCTTACAAGACTTACACACGAGCATTTGTTGCTGTTGGGGGAACCCGTCCCTCGATGCACAATATGCCGATGCCTAATGACAGTCCCGCACATTCTTACAGAGTGCACAGATTTTAATTCTCAGGGAAATCAACGTTTTCATTTTCTTCAAATTATTTTAAAAGACATCCTTCATAAAATACATCATCCTTATCGTTTTACATTTTTAAACCTGATTGCTTACTCCTATCTTATATGAGAATTGTTCATTCCCTTTTAATGTTTACAACAGACTTTTTTTTTTCATTTCGGAATAAAATATTTGTATCTTTGAAAAGGATTTTTAATTAACTATGATCATGCCTCTTTTTATGAATCATATGTCTACATATACTTCGTTGCTTCAACTGCATTATCGACACTGGTTTTAGCGCCTATGAATTCCATCGAACACCAATTTTGCATCATTGAAGATTTGAAAATTTAATTTTCATTTTCCCTTAATAAATAGAAATTAGCTTCCATTAATTACGTTGAAGGTAATTTCATTTTGGGTATAGTTAAATCGTTGTACTGGAGTTTCTTTACCCTCAACCTTTGGTTCAAAAGGCCGGTATTTCAATTCCGTTGTATTTTAGAATATGGAAATTGTTCGATAAAATTCTCTTTATTTTATTGAATATTAAATGGCTGACGGCATTTCTTTTGGTTCCTACTTCAGATATTATTTTATTTCCTTTCGAGTAAAGAAGACAAGATTCGATGATCAATCATTCTCTTTTAACTGCATTTTAGAAAACTGATGCTACATATTTCTTGATTAATTTTTGTTAAAAATTAAGCTTCTTGCAGTATCTGTTCCTGATTTGTTTGTATGTTTTGATCTTTTCAAAACTTCAAAGAAAAAGGTTAACAATGTTTCGTTGAAAAAAAAAAGGAGTGACAAATTATATTTTTGAATATAAAATATTAATAATATACTAAGTAATATTTATTATTAGTAATAATTATGGTAAATTATATTTATTAAATCAAATTTTTAGTACCACTTTATAATTTTTCGTACAATAGATTGTTATTTTCAGCAAAAGCGTAGTAAATAATTACTATTATTAATGCAATGGAAATAAAACTTTGATTCATTCTGATTCAAATATCTATATTAACAGCAAGACCTAATTGCAAATGTTTCACATTAAACAAATATTTAAAATACCAGCGATTTTATTTAGTAAAATTTACAACACCTCCAAGTTTTAAAAAAGGTAAGCGATTAATAAAAAATCAGCAAACGAAGCTTTTTCTTCTGTTTGACCGAAAATTACAATTAAAGTGAATTTATGATTAATTTGTTGTAAAATTTAACCGTGAACTTAAACTTTGTGTGCAGCTTGATTTGTTCTGCTTGGGAATATTTTCTTTCTTTGAGTTTCAAAATGATTCGTTTCTAATAGAATGACAGAAAATATTTAGATTTATTGAATCCTTGAATGAGATGACAGGTTGAAGGATTTATGAGGTAGTTGATTAAATTTTATTGCACCTCTATAAGCGATATCGCAATCTAAATAATTTGAGATATTTTATGACTTTATTTCTTTGGTTTTCTATCAGTTCTTTTTACTTATTTCTTTTTTTATATTTTATTGTGACTCTTCATTTTATATGGTTTAACCCAATGGATTTAATGTGCACCTTTTATTCTGCTATTTTTTTCAATCTGAAGTAATTTACTTTTAATAATTAATGTTTGGGTCCAATTTCTTCATACTGGACTATTTTTAAAAAAACTTTTGTAGTAAATTTTTAAGTTACTTTATTTAAACTTCGTATTAAAATTAAATAAATTCGCCGAGATAGCTTGGAATTCAAATCCTATCTTCAGAAGAAGGATTCATAAGAAAGTTATGAGCCGAAACGTCAAGATCATAATTTTTTTTAATCATTTGATTTTTGATGAAAATTAATTATTGAGTTGGCTAAAGTTTTACAACAATTTCGCATATATTATTACTAATCTCTTTGTATAAAATATTTCCCGATGTACGTGTAACTCACAATCTCAGCTTCTGCTTTATTCGCAATAGTATACGATAATTTTTAATGGCCATTGAAGAGCTATTACTAAAATATGGTCATTTTGATTTTAAATATTTATTTTACACATTTTTTTGGGGGGGGGCTTGAAGAAAATATAAATTCTGAAATAAGAACTATATTTTTATTCGAAGTTCGCACTTTTTTTTCACTGAAATACTTCTACAAAAACTTGAGTTTATACTAATAAACTAGAGGATTATTTATTAAACTTATTATTTATTATATATTATTATTTAAATAAACTAGAGGAAAATCCTTTTTTAAGGAATTTTAGATGCCGTAAGGACTATAAAGATGAATAGCAAACAAAATTTTTGGAATTTAGTAATTCATGATAAAAAATTATATACATTTTTCATTTTTTATTCAAATGTCATTATGATATATTTGTTCCTTTCAGAAAGCTGCTATTCCATATTTTTTTACAATCAAATTCCTATTTTAATCCTGCCTCAGGACTTTCTGGTAAACAACTTTAATGCTAGTAATTTTTAAATGCTATCGGCACAAATAAAAAAAATAAACAAAAGTAATAATTTCGTTAAAAGACGCTTTCAAAATTAAATAAGTAGCCATGACCAATCTAAATTTTTAAAATAAGAGTTAGATCAGATTTTCAAATATTTTAGATGCATTTAGTTTAAAAATAAATTCCTTATTTGAAAAATTATTTAAATAATTTAGTAGAAGGATTGGCAATTCATGTAAAAGCAACTGATTCAAAATGTGAATATATTCAATTTACATAAAACTTCCATCAACATCATCGTCATAGTTCTAAAAATAAGAACGGAGTCAAATGATCCTGATTTCTCATGGTTAAATTTATGGTTTCTTTTTTTATAGAAATATTTTTGATATGATCACTCTAGATTAATGTATGATGAATTATGATAAATTCTTTTTCTTGTAATCAAAATATTAAAAAAAATAAATGATTTTTTATTTAAATTATATACCGTTTCGGATCGATTGGCAATTAAACGTTCATGGTTAAATTGCTTTTCTTTGATTCAGTTAAACAGATAATGCAGAAAAAAATGGCCATTTTATTCGAATCTCCCTCAATTAATTATTTGTAATAACTCTTACACAAAAATAATAATTTGACATGTATAAAGATAGCGAAAAATGATCTTATATTATAGACACTATGAAAATATTAGGCTGGCTTTTTGTTTTTGAAATTCTATCACAAATAGATTTAAATCAACTGAAAAGTTAAATTAGCATTCTTTTGGAAAAGTAAAAAGACGATACGATGAATTTTCCCTTTTTAAAATTCTTCTCTCAATTAAATATGAAATCATATATGAAATTAAAGTTCAAATATTTAAATATTTGTATTAACAACGTACCAAAACTGAAATTACCTTTTTCTCAGATGTAGCGTAACAAAATAGAGAACGAGTCAGAGAAACACTCATTAAAATTCTGAAGTAATTCGCTTCAACAAAATTTTTCACCTTTTTTTAATTAGAATTAAATTTATCGAATATTTCGAAATCCTTAAATGAATAGAAATGAAAGAGATACCTTTTCTATCTAAATGATTATACCAAACTGTTTTGTTAATATCAAATTCATGTGTTAAAACTCTTGTCACACAATTCACATACTTACTATATATATAATGTAAAAAAGGTCATCCATAATAATAACAATAGAATAATTTATGCAATATTTTTTCTTGTTTCGAAAGACTTTTCCCCGACAACCAAAGTGAAATTAAACCGAAATTAAAGAAGGTTCGGGGTTACAACGTGAATTAAATGGATACATTCCAACTGGCAAGTAATAATTCTCGATTGCCCACTGACAATGACCGATCAGCGTTGATTCAAAGCATCACTCTAAAAAACTAAGCCAGAAGCACGTGTCAGTTTTGTTGGAGGATCATTAAAAAGCAAAATGCGACTTCATGTTTCCCTTTTTCACTCATTAACCCACGATTGCGATTAAATTTCATATCGATTCTACATCGTCCATCACTGTCAAAGAGTTACGAGGAATGGACAACTCGGAGCTCCAATGGCGAGCGGGAAACGAATTTGATACTGTTGCCGCCTTTGGGAAACGAAATGTTTTTGTCTCTAAATTTTTGATTGATCTCGCTGGCTGCAACAAGAGAAATTATATCAGAGCTCTCAATGAATTATAAATTATCGTCAGGTTTGATCGATTGGATGAATTGATATGAAAAGAACATCGAATGAAATTGGTTTCTTGCGTTATTTTGGGGCGCTCCGGCGATTGCAAAGCTTTATTCCTAGCATTTAGGTTTATGTCGATGAAGGGAATATCAAGCGAAATTTATCGAAATAATTTTAATTGTTTAAACTTCCAGTATCACTTGGCTTCATAAGAAGCCCTGCTTTTGTTAATCATATAATGGTTCCCCTAACTCAATTTTCATTGATGAAAATATCTTTATTTATTATAATTTTCTTTTATTTCAAAAATATTTAATTCTTTTTTTTTTAAAAAAAGTATATTAAATGATAATAAAAAGAAAATTATTGTTTACCAAATATTCTGTTCTTTTCAATATTATTATTCTGCAAAATTACTAAACTGTTGAATTTGTGCAAAAAAGGAGCATGATGGTTAAAATTTCCGTATAAAAAAATTGCACCGAAATTTAAAAATTTGGAATAATTTTTTAAATAAATATAGCTGCAAAGGAAAGAGAGTATATATATATATATATATATATATATATATATATATATATATATATATAGTTTTTGTCACGAAACTGGAATTTAGTAATTACATAATTTATAATTTACATTAAAATGTTTGAAGCTGCCGGGTTGGCATATTACTTTGAAAAATGTGCAATGCTACAATCCAAACTACAGCTATAGGACGAGAAACCACACTCTTCTCGTATATTGGTAATGTGTTGTAATTAAGTTTGTAGAGTAGATTGATAACAGGATGCATAATAATATGGCAAGAGGACGTCTAATGCAAGGGGTTAGAGAAGCATTGTTGCAATGCCCCTCTCAAGTTCGTCTCTCGAATACGAGACGATACATTGGATGTTTGCAAGCGACCGCTCCGTCATCGCCTCATTCTGCATAACGCATTGCTCCGGCAGATGCCGATTCATCAGTTGATTTGAACCGCAAACAAAAAATTTACATTTCGGGCTTCGGGCCAAAAAAAGAAAGATTATAATTAAATTTGCGACGCATATTTCAATGTATCATGTCCGAACATTTCTTGAACGGCCAAACACAACGTGCTTGTGAGAGTTAAGTTTTAAATTTATTCATTTTAATTATTTCGTTGAACGAGTCACTTTCGTATTGCAAGCGATTAAAAAAACGTTGTCTTGCATTTATTGTTTAAAAAAATATCACATTTCCTATTTATTTCATTTCATGTAATCGCGTGCTCAAAATGAAACTTTTCTAGGTTTTAATTGCTGTAGTCCTTAGCTTATTTTTTAAAATCAGAACTTTTGTAAATACAATGGCAACATGCTATTAAAAGCTGATTTTTTGAGATGCTCGTGCAGATAAGGAAATTTAAATTTTTCGCTTACGGATTTTTGTTGACACCAAAAACCTCTTCCCCAAAACATCATGTTCTGACGTGATAAAAAAAAGACTTCTTCTATAATATCAGTATTTTTTATGAGCATTTTTTTATTAAGTTGTGCCAAATTTCTAAAAATGCTTGTACTTGAATTAAAATGTTTCAACTGCACAATGTTTTTAAGAATTATATATCTTATAGTGTATTAGTTTTGTGAATAGGTTGTTTCGTACTTTTAATGTGCAACCTTTCCAATAGTGGAAAAGTTTCTTCAAAAAAAATTTGCTGAAGAAAAATTCGATGAGAAACTTCCAAACATTATTAATACTCTGCTATGCATTGCAAAAAAATCTTGTAGGTGTTTATTTCATAATAAAATTGTTATGTGATATTAATTCAGATGAATTAATTTCACATAACAAGTGCCTTTGAAAAAAGCAGAGAAATACATATACATTTTAAAGACTGTAATTTGCTGCTTAGTATATCATTTGCTCCCAAAAATACAAACTACTGATCCTTTAAAAATTTCAAAAGATAAGCAGCATCTGAAAAGAGGCGAAAAACGGCGAATTTATAAAGCATTCTGTATCTAAAAACCAATCCAACTGAATTCCAAATGATTTCCTACCAAAACATTTTTCCACCTAGATACTCCCATAAATGAGAGCAGCAAGTGGTAACTGATGAAAGTCCATGATACAACTCTATAAAACAAACGTATAAAAAGGCCATAAAGGTTCCCTTTTATCCCGACCATTCGACATCGACCTCCCGCCTGGTTGCCTACCCTCAACGTTCCACGGACGGAAGTTAAAAAAGAAAAATTCTACTTCAGCAGAAAAATAAAACCCGCCAATAGGACTTGCATCAATCAAGTTTACTCTAGCGTCTCAGAGGACAACCCCAAATGCTTCCTGGTGAACAACTGTACGTATTCCCCGGTTGCTCAAAAAAAAAAAAGCTTACATATATATATATATTTATATACACCCATAAGTGTGCGCGAAAAGTTGTAAAGAAACACGAAGTTGTAGTAGTTTGCAAAAAATGTGAGAACTGTCTACGGAAGTGTGAAAAATGAGCTGCCCCATAACACTTACCTCATCACGGTAGAGGAGTTTATATAGAGATGGATAGATATAAAGCCGAGATGATTCGAGCTGCAGGGAGAATAAGACACCTAATAAAAGATGTAATCCTCATAAGGCCAATAGAGCTCTTTCTCAATTTAAAAAGTTGGTGATCCATGTTGAAGTATCCCCGCTCGAAATGGACTTGGAATGTATTTTGTAAAGCACGTATATTACTTTTGAAAAAATCCAATTTTTATTTACTTGTTTCTTAGGTACTGTCATATTTATTGAAATATAGTCGTCTTTAGTGATTAACAGGCTATCCAGGGAGATTGTTTGTATTTATTTTCAATTAAATCGTATCAACAGAACTTGTCCATGCTTTTATTAAATTGCAAGTCCTTAAATTTGTGTTATTTTCACTGTCTTGCGTATGTTCTTTTCATTGTGTAGACGAACCTCTCCAACCAACACCGGCCCCATTACGTCAGAGTTCTATGAGAGACATTAATGTCTAGTTTTCATAGCTTTTGCGGTGTGGTAATGTTACTTTTTTAGATTCATTTTGTGAACTGCTCGGATATTAAAACAGAATATCTCCTCAGCTTTTAATAGTGGGCAAAAATTATGTAGTGAAGTATTTGATGAAATAATATAAACGGTTGGTAACTCAGAGAAACAATGTAATTACTGTTGGAAATTAAACACACACACACACACACACACACACACACACACACACACACACACA
>JAOUZG010032936.1:5938291-6004298 GCA_026289955.1 Argiope argentata | reverse complement strand
TTTTTTCATTAAATAGTTATAGCCGTTTGTAATCGCTATATTCATTTTGACTTACCCTGTATATTGAGCGGCTTGTTTGACATCCAAATTTATTCAGTTTCTGGCTCATTTAATAATCTATATTTCAATACATTTAATAATTTAATATTTATATTTGCATAATTTGTAAATTTCTGAGTTGATTCTTTTTCTCCTGTGAATATCACATTCAATTTCCCAAAATATGCTTTATAAAATTCCTCTTTCAAATATGTCCAGAGTCTATCTTTTCCGGTTATCGCTCATAGGGCACGACATCCCTTATCTAAAATTAGACAATGCAGATTCTACAATATTATTACAGGTTTTCTTACCGGTTGTCTAATCGATTCTATTGTTGCCGTTTTATTGTCATTGTATTAGCATACATGTTACCGTGGCATGGCATGAATCTCCCTGATTTTAATAAGCTGCCCTTTTACACTTTGTTGATTTGGGAGGGGGAGCATTTTTCACATCGGGGTGTTCTAATTGATATAAAACTTAATCAGTGAAATAAATTGCGATTGATCTTTCACTAATCTCATTAATTCACAAAATAATTCGTGGATATTGTATTTTCTACAACCCGAAAGTAAACATTCCAACTTATCAATGATTGAGATCCGTTGAAAATTCATGCAGTCCGTGCTACACAGTATCACTCGCAATTGAGTCAATTAACAATGCATTGGAAGTCTTCGGAAGCCACGAAACGTGTGAAAGCGACTTAACCCTACCCGATAGCCCATCTGACCTCTGGCATTTGCCGTGATGTGGAAAAACCGCAGTGGCTCCTGTCCATTAAATTGCAGCCCTGTGTGAAAATAACAATAAAGACTCAAAAAAATAAGAGATGCCTTTGTGGAGGCAAACCAGCAAGTATTTAAGATAAAGGGCTCCGGTGCTCGCGCATGCTTTGAATTCGTAATGGTGTTGGCGAAGTCTGATTCGTGAAGGTTTATTCACCAATTTCTAATTATGCAGAGGGAGAGAGGGAAACAATCAGCCCCGAATGAAACGGCCCGCAGTCTCGCCCAGCATTTGAGGGAATTAAAACCAACGATTAGGCCTCTGAGAGTCTTTAAAGTCAGACCGGGGATTTCAAGTCCTGGAGTGATCGGCGATCAGAGCACTGGCAGGAGCATGCAGTCAAGAATCCCACCACGGACGCGAAATCGCGCTGTTTTTGCGACGAACTATTAATTAGAAACCTTCACAGTGGACCATTCTCGATATCGGGAAGGGTAAAGGATCTTTTTAAATAAAGTTTACAAGTTGCATTGAAAAAAATGTTTTTGTAATCTAGATTTATCCAATTAGTTCCTAATTTTGTTAACTGAAGATGAATTAGGATTGGTTTTAAGTACATCGATCTATTCGCAGATGAGAATGTATCCTTTTAAGTGTCAGATCCAGTGATTAGGAAATGGACGATTACTATCCCATTGAAATCAATAATGAGCCATGGTCAATGTTTTGCTCATGTGCCGATCATGTCCATTTAATTTTGAAAAGCAGTGCTTATCTGGCTAGAAGTAATAAGGACATGATACCACTGCATATAGGATGACGTATAACGAGATATTAGGTGACATGCTGGGTTAAACTTATCATGTAACTTTATTCCGTTGAAACTTTCATCAGAATTTTCTTTCCTTTGAAAATGAGCTTCACAGCTATGATTTTTGAAATCTTCCCATTATCTGTATGCCAGCAAGATGGATGATAAGTTTTTATAGTCACTATTTTAAAATAATTAAAAACAGTTATGAGGACACTTTTCTCAAACAATCCAAATGATTTAAAATTAGATCACAAATGAAATGAATGAAGACACGTTACAGTCCTACAGCAAAATTAAATATAAAAACTATTAATATTAAATACGCACCCAATCTTTAAATAACATTATTTAAGGTTTATGCTAAAGGATCAAAACAAGATTTTTCGAAAAATTCTCATGCCACTGAACATAAATGTATAACCGGTCTAGGTATGAAAATTAAACTCTAGATTTTTCAAATAGCATTGCTTGAATGCAGGAAAAAATTAAAGAGCAAATAGGCAATTTAAATTAAATTACAAGAAAAAAAACATGAAGGAGATTTAGCAACTTACTGCTTGGTGAATATTTATTACCCTCGCAAATAAATATTTTATATTTATGAATCGATGATTCCGTACTCAGCTACGTATCGAAAGAAATATATCGATTGGAGATCCTTTGGTTGCGTCAATTTCTGCCGGAATCCTTTAAAAGTTTACGGAAGCGAGACAAGAGCACAACTACTCGCCAATCCATCATAGCGGCAGATTAATGCACATAATTCTGGGTTTAGGGTGGGCGACGCCGGGCACGGTTCGAAGTGCTCGTTTTTAATTTCTTAGGCGAGTGTTTTCAAACGTTATTGAAGAGGGGTGGAGTGTAAAATCTCGTACTGAGACATTAAAAATGTAAAGGCTTTCAATTGTAGAGATTTTACGCTGTGTAATGGGTAGAGTACATTACCCAAAATGGTATGCCATTTACAGAACTCCCCCTTTCCCCCCCTGTTCTTAGAACTTTAATGTTAAGAGATTGGTACTTATAGGTTAAAAGTATTTATTTTATGCTTGCAAAGAAGAAAGAAACTATAAAAAGATTGGAATCTCTCTCTGTTTTTTCAACGTTTGAAGGAATAAAAATTGTATAAGAACAAGGTACACTAACGGGTGGAAAGAAGATAGTGGGGTTATAGAAAAAAAATTAGTAAATCATGGTTTTTGCTCTCATTAATGTATGATTTTCCCGTTGCCCCCCTAATAAGGTATATATAGTTAATCAAACTAATGCCAGATTTGAAATCACAAATAGGCTATTTTAAGAAGGAATTTCTTTTGATAATAGACAGATAGCATAAGGTGATATCTTTCCTCCGAATTTCCTCGCCATACCAGAGGGAGAATGTACAGCTCCGATTAATTTTATTGAACCAAGTATACGCTGGTTTTATGGTGAAAATTAACTCACAGCTTTCTTTTCAGAAAGCCGAAACCAATTCAATACTAAATCAACTTTGTTGTTGTTGCTTATCCTCAAAAGATCTGACATAGTCATATCAGCAAGTTATTGGCCTCTAAAAAATCTGTAATAATAAAGGGATCGGATGTTAAGTCCGATGCAACTCAGAATGTGATCCGCTGAGACTGAATGGTCACAGTCAGTGGAACGGACTTTGATGCCCCATTCAAAGAAAAGACACTTAATATGACCATTTTTAACCCAGTCAGAGCAATATGGGATCTACGGTCACGGTTTAATTCCCAGTAGATTGCAATAGGTTGTTTACCGTATACTCTTGGTGCGCTGGTGAAATACGCAGAGTATAGTTCTTGATAAGCAAGCGAAGAGCCAGTGGCCATTTCATTCTCTCTACCCTCTTTGGCCAATCTATCAGCGACAACATTAACACTAATGTTTACGCATGATGAGATCCATTGGAGGTGGAATGTCGTGGTTCTGAGACATCTTCAGTTTGAACAGAATAGATTTGCTGGTGTTATCGTTTGTAGAGTGTCAATCACTGAGCTGTCGTGCACGGAGACTGTTCGATAAAATCCATAGTTTCCCAAATTCACAATCATAATATATGAAAGCATCAACATTAATCGCAATTAACACACTCCTGCAGTCAAAACCAATATTACAATACATAAATCCACCATTCTATGCAATTTGGATGCATTTCCTCAGACACAGATGGTGCTGACTATTAGAACAAAAAATTTTTTTCGGTATTATTATTTTTTAATATTAGCACAATTTTGCAAATCTAAAACGTATGTGTCTATATTATACGTGGAAATATATGAAAGATCTGTCGTTTCTTAATTTGAAAGAATTCGAATTATGAAAGGTTAAAATGGCAACTCAGTAATGATTTTTTTTTGAATACACAAAATTTTTCCTCAACTCTTTTACTTAATCCAAAGTTTAAAATTTACATAACTTTATAAAAAAAGATGCTCTAATGCATTTATGAAGTTGCACTTTTCTCAAATGCATATAAACTGAAGACAAGATTTATTGATATTCAACCACGCGGCTGCGCGTGCGGATCGATGCGGACAAGCACTTGTGATAAATCGTTTTACAATTGAACTGAATTCGGGAAAGGAAGGAGAAGGTATAAAACCAGTGTAAAATTTAAAAAAATGCTGCCTCCGTGCAGGTGAATCTTCTGTTTGAGGCAATTCCGCTTCACCGAAAACCCATTTCTAGCCAAAATCACAAGCAATACGTAGAGACCACAAATCCGTCGATTTTTTTTTGTTCAGCCCCACCCTACTGCAAAACGATCAAACAGGGGTGGATCAACCCCCTTGTAATGTTACGCATCACCTCAACTTTACAATCGAGGAGTTAAACAGTTTTATTGCGTCTTTCCCTTCATTGTATTAATAGCTGAGTCTGCATCAGGGTGATGAAGGGGGTTGTACTGAGTACAGAGTGTTTTAGGCTGCAGGGGAAAAGAAGGGGGGATGTTAAAACATCCTCCTGCGGTTTCTAAATAAGTGCGTATTATTTCAAACCTAGACCAGAACGAGGTTTCAGTTTAAATTGAAAAGATTTAGGTTAATGTTCAGGTGCAGGAATTTATTTGAATTTAGCAGTGAGTGGAGGAAGGAACAACATTATTATTACTCATGTGCTGAACTGTTCAAACAAATAGCAAGAAATATTCAAAAGAATTTTCAACCTCTTTGTAACGTCAATGGATGTTGAACGAAATTAGTCATCGAGTCAGAAATCGCTGCACTTTTTAAAATGACGTTGGTAAATTTAAAGTAACACGTTTTAGATTTGATATTTTTTAGCTTGGCACTTTTCTTTAAAAAATAATAAATAATAAATTTATTTTAATGCTAAGTTACAAATTGCTCTGTATGCGAACTTATCAGACGCATCAGAACCGATGACTATACCAAATTAGAGGTGTTCAAATGCTTCAGTTTTAACAGTTTTCATTGGAAATGTACATTTGGAAAAGAATAATCGAAACTGATTAAAAAGCCAAGGAACCTCATCTCAACTTCTTGCTATTTTATTGATGTTTTTTATAAGATGTGCTGATATGCTTTCAATATTTTCGAGATAAAACAAGCTAAAGAAAGTAAGCCACCACATTAACCCATTAATAACAAAACACTATGAAGTGTATCCAAATGTACAGAAAAAATTTGAAATCGTTTAAAAGGATTACTTAAAAAAATAAGGAATTAAAAATCCTTTAATGCTCTCTTTTATTTTTTAAGAAAAACTACTTAAACTACTAAAAAAATTCAAATAATATTCCATCTTTACGAAATTTCCGAAGATTGGAGATAGAAATTGGACATTTCAGCTAAAAATATAAACCAAATAAAAAATATTTAATTTTTTCAATTCAAATATTTTTAAGGCTATTTTTCAGCGTTTTGTAAGTTGTTATGAAATGTGAACACGTTTTTCATAAGATGCGTTTTCTAGACTTCTCTTTATACAGAGTTGCACAGTTATTTTTTTGTGAAGAATATTTATCGAGATATTTTAGTGAAAAAATTCAAAACAAATTTTTTTGAAAACAATAATTTTTAATTATTTTTTAAAATACTAGAATATTTTATACTCTTTATTCTAATAATTAAATATTATTAATATTTTAAAAACAATGTTACTCTTTGTTTCTATTACTAACCTCTCTCTGATGTGTATTTTGCTAGTTTCTTCACTTGTAAATAATTAAAAAGGTACATTTTATTACCTCTTTAAAACATCACGTACAAATTATTCTGCCAATGTTTGATTCTCAAAACATTCCATTTCTACATACATTTTGATAAAGTTAGAAGTTCAAAATAAAATAAAAACTATATTTTGAAGTTTAGACGTGAAAACGTTCGTTAATTATTGATAATTAAACAATTTGAAGATTCATTTTTTTTCTTTTTCGAAAATGAAGTATAGAGAAAACATTGCAATTATCCGAAGATTTCATCTAGATACTAGTAAATCGTCACGATTCAGGTCTTTCTGAGTTCGAAAAATATATATTTGGCGTTTTACATTTCCGAATATGAAGTATAGAAAACAAGTAACCGTGAACAAATTCGAATTACAGTTTTAAAAGGCTTAATACAGATTCCACATTTAGAAACAGACATGTTTGTTTTTTCATCCGTCTATCTGTTTGAGACAAAAGATAATTCAAAAACGTTTTGATCTTTAAATGAAATTTGGTTAAATGGAATTTGATATATGATTTTCATATTGCATATTTCTGTCAAATTTTGAGCATAATTCCTACTGAGGTAGTTTGTCTCACCACCCCTTCGAATTTAAGCTAAAAGACAACTACAAAACAAAGAGAGCTAGACAGATGAAATTCGGTGCTCAGATTTAAAATCTATCAAATTTTGAGCCAAGTCGAAGGAGGTACTGACAGTCAATGGGTCAGCAGTTCAAGATCAAATCTTTGTTTTAAGCAGTTGGGCAACAGCACAAGTTCGATTTTCGGATACTATTAACAGCACACCTGGGATTAAATACAGAAGGATTCGACAAGGCTCAATTTTTAGATTCAATAAAAATGCTAAATTCATGCCAAAGGTTAATATTACATCCTTGTGCGTCAGTGTCATGTAAGAAGTTCTCTGGGGTAATGCAATTTTTGAAGAAAATACGAGAGGGTATGGAGGTGATAATTCCTGATTGTTTGTGTTTACAAAACATCGCCAGAAAACAATTCCGCTTTTCTGAAGAATCCTCCCTCCCCCCTTTTGCCGTGTTAAGGGCAGAAGAGGCTAACCACACATGGCGTGTGATTCATCCCCATTAATATGAAGCATATTCTGCCGAGCAGATGCATACAGGACGCGGTGTAAATGGTGGCACCTCATACGCAAGCACGGCGAGCCGGAACGGAGCGTGACGTAACATGCACAGAGTTGTCATGGAAACAGAAGAAGAGACCATTTATTAGAGCTGCCTGAATTAATATCGGGTGTCACAGATTCGAAATATTAGTCTGTCCAGCAGAACATGGGAAAAGATAGATCTTCAATTTTTTTAAAAAAAATCGCTTAGAGAATCAGGAAAGGAATCGCATAGCCGTAATCTGTACTTATAATAAACCTCAATGTGTGTTTGTGTGTTGCGCTTTACAGGGAAGACCATTTGACCGACAGCAACCAAATTTGGTACGTATATACCTTGGGGGTAGGAAATGGGTCCCTTTAGAATCTTTTTTCTTGAATTTTTAATTAAAATTTTAATTATTAAAAGTTAAGCGAAAAGATAACGTTTTTTCGCTATATCTTCTGAAATTTCGAGAAACCATTGCAATATTTTGATACTGATTAAATTTGGTTGAGCTGCGTTTACAAAAAGATTTATAGCAACTTTCAAGTTTAGATAGATTCATATTTCTTTTGACAGTGACACAAGTCCTTTGGGGATGGGTCTCATAATTTTTAAACGTGTTCGAAGGAAGAAGACAACAATTCAGCTAGCTGACGGCATTTCAGCCATCTGTCTATCCAATGGGAGGACATTAGGCTCCGATACATTCAGTGTAATCTGGACCCTTTAAACGGAGGTTCTTTGTAGCAATCGGATCTCAAATCAAAATTGAAACCGGGACTCTCCGACCACCGTAGATTCCAATTTGATGGAATTACTATCATTACAATACCTGTTCTTTCAAGATGCCTCTTCAATAATCTCGTTACGAAACTTTTCTTAAACAAACACATCAGCTCTGTAATGTCTTAGATGACGCAATGTACTTGCAAAAAAATCCTATAAAGGACAATAATCCTTAGAAACATCTGATATACCGAAAAATATTTCAGTTGAGTGTATTCATATTATTGTGAAGTTAAATTTTTTTTGGCTGTGTCTAATGAGATCAATGGATCAATGTCTCAACTGCTTGTCCTGTAATTACGTAATTGTACTGTAATGTCTCAATTACTTTGAATAAACATTAATGAAAGTATAGGAAAACAAAATACCATGGAAATAACTTAACGAGGGTGAGGATAATACCATGGAAATAACTTATGATATCCAAAAGTAAATCATAAGAAATCCTATTTATATAATCACTTTTCTAATACAGAGGAATCAATATCCTGAGAATGAAGGTTTAATTTTTTTCATTTCCAAAAGTCGTCAAAGCAACAAGAGAAATAGTATCCCAAAATATGGTTCTTCTCTTCCATAGTATAAAAATTTTAAAAATGTCGAGTAGATGCTGAAGTGTTACCTTTGCTCTTAAGAGTGGAACCCTCTTCGAGTAGTCGAACCATTGCTATCTTCGGCTTTTAAAGCGCTATTGCAAAGCAAAAGGGTTTGATTTTATGCCTTTTCAATATTTCGTATAATTTAGATAAGAAATGGATGCGGCTGTACGTTGATCGTTGAACAAAGAAGTACTGTTATCAGAGTTGGCAGTGAATGAGAATCGATTGATTTGGTTTGATGGAGTTTATTGGCCCAAGAACCATCTTTGATTAAAATGTGCCAAACATATGGCAAAAGTTAATTTTATTTTCAAAATTTGTTTTTAAAACGTGTCCTTTTCTAGAACCTGTTAACTTTTAAAATCTTCTGAAAGTAGTAGCACTAAAAGTTAATTAAGATTAATTTTAAACAGTAAAAACAAATCCTTTTTAAATAGGTGAAAAGAAGGGGATGAGGAATTTTTATGTAGAATGCCTTTTAATTTGATGTGAAAAGAATTAAAGCAAAGAATGTATCCATTATTAAATTATGGTCATTCCATTAAAATGCGAAGAAAATCGACATTCTATACATCGGGTGTGGGTTCCTCTAAAAGCGAAGGTTTCTGTATGTGGTAAATTCTCAATCTAGTAAGAATTGTGTAAAGTTTTCTGCTAAGGAAGTAAGCGCTGTTAGGAACAAATGCTATAGGCAAGAAGGCTATTATCAGAACTGACACTGACCGAGAATTAATACTAACAAAACTCAGAACACTCGCTGATGCCTCGGCGAAGTTTGCTCATGGAAAGTGGCACTAATAACAACAACAACAAATTCAGAACAGATATGGAAATTTATAGCTGAGGTTATAATTTTATAAAAACGAAAGGGAAAAACTTTATTATATTATAAAAAAGAGTGGGACAAAGATGCTGAAACATGCGCTGCTGTTTAAGAAAAGGCCTTGATTGTTTACAAAAGGTTAGGCAAAGAACTGCAAATTGTATTCGATACCTCACTTCGGACAGCAGGGACGAGGCGTGGTTCCAGAAGCTTCTAAGTAAGACATTGTATGTAACAGCCCATGCATCATTTATACTTTCCTCAACAGCTGAAGCACATAAAAATGGGAAAAAAGATTTGCATTGTGTCCAAACAAATATCGGGATATTTCGGGGAAATGGCCGGCATAAATTAGAGCCGGGCCTCTGCCGCCAGAATCTAAATTTCTTACTCCAACTCAATCCAGTTGTGAATTACGAGGGCTCATTGCCGGCGCTCCACACGTAGGATACCGATTAGAGGGCACCGGCATAATCGGCCCTTTTTGCCTGCGTTTCTCGACAAAGACCCCAAAATTACTTAATGTAATGAAAGCGACGGCTACTTTTACTACTCCCCGTGGAATGGCAGAATCGAACACCGGGACACACCTTGCTCGTCGACCCTCTCCCATTGGACGAGAGTAGTGTCACTGGTGACCGTCGCGTCATTTGTCACAAGACTCGAGTTCATTATTTTGAGTATATTACTGGCCAGAGTGGGGAGGAAATTTCACTGCATCGCCTTGGTTTCAGGTGGTTGGACTCTTTTTATGCAGTAAATCATTCTTCCTATTTTCCTTTTTTTTTTATGTCTGTCGTGGTTTTAATATATTGCTACACATTTCTAGAAATGCGGGATGATCTGACAGAATTGCCTTTGCATATAAGATTTAAGAACACCGCTCAAAGATTCATTAGCGTTGAAATACTTAGATGTAAAGTGAAACTGTTTTAGAAATATAGAATATTGTAACAGTAAGAAAGTCTTTTTGTTCATTGAATTCAAATGCACATCCTCAGATTTATTAGTTTTAAATTCTTGATTCACAAATAGATGATTTTACGAAATCATATAGTTATTTTAAAACCAATTGGCTCTCACCAGTCTGGGAAACAGGCTTTTGATATTTAGTTTAATCTTACAGTTTTCGCTGAAATCCATGCTTTGGTAAGAGTTTATACTTCATAGATGATGTTTGTCATGGTTTTAATACATCGCTACACATTTCTAGAAATGCGGGATGATCTGACAGAATTGCCTTTGCATATAAGATTTAAGACCACCGCTCAAAGATTCATTAGCGTTGAAATTAACTATTTGACATATGAATGGTTTTGCTCTCGTCGTAAATAGTCGGCTGAGAAGGTGTGGAGACTCTTCTCTTGATTTATTGCAGCTCATAATTTTATTTTTCGCGCAACACGGTTTTTAAAACAATTGCGTCTCTCTTTTATTATGAAATAAGATAAGCATTACATAAAATGCTCAGCCAAAGACAACTGATTTCAGGCGCATTCACATTTATTGGGCATTTGCGATGGACAAGCTCTTTAAAATTTATCACTATGTTGCAACCAAACCCCCGGAGTACAATATGTGACAATGCAGCAAGATTTTTTCACGTGCGTGGGTTTTTTTATTTCATTTCATTTATATAGATCTTCAGAAGATAGTCTCAGATTTGCATTTTGATGGGGCGGAACTAAGATTTATTTTGCCAATATTTCGTTGGAATGGATTGTTTTTATCAGCTTTTAGCCCTCAAACTCAATGGGGGGAGAAAACATGTACGAATGGGAAGGGGGACTCAACTCGGAGTCACTTAACAGCAGTGAATCTAAAAAGATGACTGTTTAGAAATTCAATCGGGATTGTTGGGGGTGGGGGTGGGACATAAAGCAATCGGAAGTGTATTCTTCAATTGATACGAGCAATAAAATAAAAATTGATTTCTCTGGTCTTTTCAGGGGAGGGAGACGGATAGCAGTTTTCCATTCTCTCTGGAACTCGGTTTATATGAGGGGTATTAAATTTTCTGTGTACGACGGAATGAAGAACAGATTCTCGTTGGAGAGAGAACCGATTTCAGATTTTATGCTACTTACGTCTTTTATTGTTGTCTGAAGTGAGTTGAAATTACACTAACTGACTTCTGAGGAATAGAAATGACACAAATAGGAACTAAAATGGAGTAGGAATGCAAAATCTTTTGGCAGATGACAGAATCGGCATTCCTCGAATTTTGCAACCGTAATTTAATATGCACGCGAATACATCCAGTTAATTGATGATTGATCGATATACACCGTTACACTTGGCACTGATAGCTAATGGATTTCCAAATATTTCTATTAAAATTATTGTCACAATTTTATTTCTTGAGTTACAAAAATTCTATATGAAGAGATTAAACTATGTCAGAACAGAAGCTGTCAAACAGAATGAGATATACAGATTTAAATTTCTTTAAAACGACAAAACCGTTTTAATATTCATAAATTTCAACTGACATTCTCCTAACATCTGTCACATAACAAATCTTCAAATTTAACTTTAACTTTTTAATAAAAATAGGATGTAGTTTTAAAAATAGTTAAGGGGATCAATTATGGAATTGAAGATTTTCGATTTCTATAAAAGTAAATAGAATTAGCATCCTGAAATACATTTTCAATCCTCATCTATTTAATATGGCATAAAACCCTTGAATTGTACGACGGAACATCGTGTATTTGTTGCTTCCAGAATATGAATTTCCGAAATTTTTATGCTGAATTACAATATCTGCGAACTCATTTAAGCTCGAGTTTAATGCCAGGAATTTCAATACATTTTTTTTACCCGCGACCTCTGAATGCTAAGCGACATTGCACCGAGGGCTTATGCTGTCTCCAGCTTAATATTCTCCGCTTACAAAATACGTGATTGCAATTGCACGAAAGGTGATGGAACCTTTTTAGAGCGAGTGTCGTTTTCTTGGGGCGAAGGAGAAAAAAAATAGTATTTCACCCAAAGGTGCATGGAAACCCTTTAGGGTTGCTGACCCTGGACAAGTGACATGAATGCAAATGTTTGGTGACTTTAACCTTGATATTTGAATGCAATTTAAGTTCAGAATATTGCATACACACAGTTCAGTCCGCAGCTGACAGTGGCAAAGAAATTTATTGCATTCATTTTTATGCATTTGCTTTTATTCTGCGTCATTGTTTTTGGAACTTGTCTTTCAAATATTACGCTTACTTAGAAATAATAGATCATTAAGAAAGGATCACTGCACACGTAATGCTGGGTTTATGAGCGTTGTATTTTTAAAACTTGCGATTTATTAGGTCATTAACTTAAAGACAACTCTACTTTTATTTTTATTTTCCATTATTGTTTTTGTATTTTTTTCTGTATTAATCATGCCATATTCGCTTATGAAATGATAGAGTGCAAGTCAAAGACAATTTCTCATATGTCTTCCGTTTTAAAAGTTATATTACAATATTAGTTTGAAAGATGCGACTTTATAATTTAATTTTTTGACGCACCACCTCTTTCTTTGATGTTCCTGAGGTTTAAAACAACAATTTTTAAAGACATTTTTTTTTTTTTTGCATCCCTAGATTTCCTTAACGTTTTGCCGAACTTTGACTACTAAACGGATACCGAATGGAGCTAAAGTGTTAAATAAAGAACTATAATTTAAAAAGTAACTTAAGTGTTAAAAGTAAAAAAGTGTTTAATTAAGATTTAACGTTATAAATGCATGTATTTTCAACTCAATTTATTTTAAATGAAATTTTTTAAAAAAGGAATTTTTTAAAAATGTGTTAGATTTAATTTTACAAATGAAATTAGGAATTTCTTAATACTTTTCTTGATTTTCAGTAATTTAATGTATTTATAACTTTATTTCAATAAAGGAATTCCGTTTAAAAAGGAAATGAAATTCCTTTTGAAAGTTATCGCAATTTTTACAAAACTATAAAGAAATTAAAATTCCAAAAGAGATTTTCAAACAAATGTATGAAAATACCTACCCATAAATATCAATACCAAAGATTTAAAATATCAGAAAACATCCATTAATAAATAAATCAACTCCTAAAATTTAGGTTAGAAATCATCACATGTCTTGCAAGCGATTTTTAGAGACCTTATTTTTGTTGGATTCGGCTATGACATCTCTTCCGAAATAGAGCAATAACGACATCGAAATATTCAGAAATTTTTTTAATAAGACAATAATTTAATATTTAAAACTTCTTACTTACGAATGTTAAAGAAGAAAAGAAGAAAAGGTAAAGATACCACAGGAACAAAATAATCAATTCCATTTAAGGCCAAAGTCTTTCAGTTGAATTATGATACGGACACTCTTCGAAAAAAGGCACTGAAAACTAGAAGATGAGAGCGTGTTTTACATTAGCCACTGATTGCTATCTGATTCGACCTCCATTATTTCAAACAAACTCTACCATAAAACTGTGCAATATTACCATCTCAGAATGCTAATTAGTAATAAAAGCCCTGCGATAACTCATGTCCACAGGGGGAAAAGAAATGTGCTTGCTTTCCAATTCAGCCTAACGGTGGAACATTTTCAGGTGGCTTAACGATTCCCGCCACGTAACGCCGCCGTGGCAAGCCTGACGCCTACTGGATGACCAGAGACTCGATTTGTCACTAAAGTAAGACGAATCATAATCTTTTGGGTCTCATAAACGTCTTCATCCCCAACACACACTTCTAGAGCGATGTGAATCGCTATAAATTGCCTCTTTCTCCTTTGAATCGAGACAAACCCAATGTTGCAACGATGGCTTGATAAAGATATTGGTTGCAACAATGGAGATATAGTGGGGAAAATTCAGATTGTGAGAACTTTTGCTTGAAAAAGAGTCATAAAAAATCATTGGCACTTCTGTTAAAATTTATTTAAGTTCTGTGGAGGGTAACATTAAAAGGGGGGGGACAAAATCATAAAACGTCCTACAATTTCTGTACTCTTATATCAAAAAGACTGATATAAAATAAATTAGGACATTTATTAATTTTCCCACAAAGACATTAGGGATTTTCATGATGAATAGGGATATTGAAAATTCTGTGCCTTTTTTATGTATTGAAGTATCATTCGTGATTTTACTGAGGTATCATTCTTTTACTTTTCCTCTGAATATTATATCAGTAATAACAGAGTGAAATTTGATGTGTACTACATTAAGAAACTACTACATTAAAAAATCATTTAAAAATTGTCACAAAATTTTAAACATACAGCCGGGTTGCTAAAGGGATTCTTCAAGCAATGCCATATTCTTTAATAGAATTTTCAGTGAAAAAAATAAGCAAAATGTGTTAACCTTTGCATTGCTTACTTCATCAAACAATATTATAAATTCTCTTCATTTTTCTAATTAGAAACATATGAAAAGTAAGAACTGTCTTTTTATATTTTGATTTCGAATGGCAAAATATGAATTGCTTAGTATTAATTAAATTCTATTTTCAATATCAGGCCAACGGCCATTTTTTATTAATGTCAACATTATAATAAATTACTTCCGTTATGAAAATGACAGTTTGACAGCTATTTACTGATTAAAACCATCGTTTCTTTTGACTCCCATAAATTTAGAACACCAACTCTCACGTCCCTTAAGTTACTTTCTCAAGCAGACACATCAGGAATCGGAAAGAAAGGAAGATAAAAAAAAATTTCAGCAGAGACATTTATGCGAATGAACTGTCTCCACGTCTTTCTTTGGGAATGAGCGGTATTTGCATAAACAATGCAAAATGCTGGACCTCTGTGACCTGAGTCTTAGAGCTCTGTCAACGCGCACCAAACCCAAAGCGAGAATTCTTCTGACTGCAAAGTTGTAACTGCAAGGCCCACGCTGGTTTCTATCTCGTATGCAGATGGCCACCTGACGATTGTAGAGGTAGGTTCTGTCTGCAGTAACAGGGATTGAGATGTCTGGTTGAGAGAAATGGATTGAATTCTAAGTACCACAACAAGAAAATGTACCATCACAGCTTGAGAGTTAATGGGATTTTCATTGTCAAGCTTAGCATAAGCTTAAATTTAATGCTTTCGAATGATTCTTCATATTCATTACCTAAACTTGAACTAATTGGTATTCAGAAAAGTTAAATGTACGACTGAGGGGGTGATATTTTTTGTTTATGAGATTCGCGGTTTGATGAAACCTGTGCATAGTTCCGTAAAATATATTGTTTAAGGGATGTTGTCAGTTGCACGTAGGTCAAGTTAATAAAATAATTGCTTGAAGGAGTTTTCGTAGATCTAGGTTAAGGATTTTGATTATTTAAATTAAGTTGTGGGAATATTTTTTGTAGACAACTTAAAAATGAAATTTATTCTGTATAAGGTCAAATGATGTGAGATATTGTTTCTTAAAGCAGCATTTTTTAAAATTTTATTTTGTCGTAGCAGGATGCTTAGAATTTTTTAAATTTTAAAAGATCCACTTATTTTTTGAGATTTTCTTTACCTTTTAAGTTAAAAATTTTCAGTTTATAAAGCATACTACATTTCGTTTTAAAAGTTTTCTGTTTTTCTTAGAAGTACCGTAATTTCATTTGACGATTTACAATAGTTTGTCTTCCTCTGCGTTGCTTTATTATTAGTATTGATTTCAATATTTTTTTCACCATGACCCATTTTTATTAGAAAATAAAATCTATTCAAAAATATGCCTGTTATTGTGATTTGTAGCAATCTGTTATTGAAAAAATTGATAAAAGAAAATGAATTACACGAAGGCTTTTGCTTTTAAGCCTTCTGTATATATGCAGGCAACTTTAAAAAAACAAATTAGTATTTTTTTTTCTTACGAAAATATAAAAAGGCGAAATACTACTTAATGAAATATTATATCACTTTTTACAGAATCTGAATTTTATTTTTCATAAGAATGGCGTATTCTTTCTTTTCACCAGTTTCAGTGTTGAATATAATTGATATTTTAGAAAATTATTTAATTCAGCTTTCTGTGCCTGGTGGAATGTAATTTTGAAATTAGAGTAGTTAGATTGCTACATTATTATATCAGCGTTAATGATCGTCGATAACATTCAATGACAATTTTCCACATGGAAGGAAAAAAAAAAATGTCTAAATTTCTAAGATTAAAATCTTCAAATTCCTCATGACAATCCATATTTCCAGAAATATTGATTTTAAAAATTGCTTTGGTAATATATCATCGTAATTTATTTGATAGTTAAAATGCAAAGATATAGTGCAAAAGCTGACGCTAATCGAAGAAACCTACTCGCACTAAATTTTATTGACTATTGAAAATGGCAACAACGCATGCCGAGCGGAACAGAAGGCTTCTCCTGTGCATTTTCACACTCGCCTCTCGTAACGAGACGAGAGAGGCTCTCTGCCTTCATAGCTATCTGAGCGTAGAGCAATGTTTTAGTTCATTAATCACGCTAAAAATCCAATAAATCTGAATATGTCACCGCTGACCCTTTCCCAGAGATAAAAATCCAATTGAAATAAAGAAGAAAAGATTTTGATTTTTGCATCAATTTCGGTGTTTTTGTAGGACGAAGCCTTTTTTTTATGTGGAATTGCTCGCTAGAAAATAACATTCTAAGCTACATTCCTACCACTTTCTTATCGGTTTTCCAGAGCAAGGGACGATGCTTTGCATTTCTTCTTTGTGTTATAACGCAATTTGTCTTCTACGGATGCATGAGAATTTTTTTATTTTCGGTTATATTCGCATAAATATAAATGAAACAAAGAAAACAGCAGTTCGTATAAACACGAGCATTCTTTAAAATCAATTCAATAGATTTCCTTGTTACAAAATATATTACGTTTCTCTATGAGTAAATATTTTGGAAAGGGATTTGGACGTTTTAAAACTGTTTATATTATAAAAGAAAACCAATATTCAAATTTGAAAGAAAAAAATGGCAAATCTTATTTTTAGAAATCAAGTAAATGTTAAAGAAAACTTTAATTTCTTCTGATATAGGTTCTTGTGAAAAAAAGAGAGATTTTTTTCAATTCTTAAATTTTTGATGTATTAATTGTGCCTACTAAAATGATTTTATGAATATTAATAAGACTTTGTTTTCGCTTCCATTTTCCTTTTCCTTGTACTGAACTCATAACCAAAAGTTTCTTTTTTAAATTATATGAAATTATAACTTAAAATAACATCTTAAAGTCCAAAATTAAAGCTTTTTCATAACAAAATTTTGTAAATGTTTCCTTAAATTTTGGCATTGATCTACTGAATTTGGCTTCATTTGAATTTGAGTTAAATACTATTTGATATAAATAAGATTTAACGCTTCTAAGAATTAATCCTTCGAAAGTTCTTGATGTTTCATAACTTTTACAATTTTTATTTCTGAAATGAATGGCAGCCGCTTGTCTCTCATAAAATATTCAGTGCTTCTGATGAGCATTTTTTGCTTATTTGTTTTTTGTATCCAAGGTTTAAGAATTTGTTTTACTTTTTTCAAATACATTTAAAAGCACACTAAAATCCTATCCGTAACTTTTCATTTACTTTTATATACTAATGCATACAAATATATACATATATGTATTCTTTTTTTAATAATATATATTTTTTATAAACACGGTAACTTTAAAAAATCCTTAAAACATGAAAAGTAATAATCAAATTTGTAAACAATGCTTCATATCGAAACACAAATGAAGGAAAGCTCAAACAAGGATTTATAATATGAAAAATAATTATGTGAAAAACGATTTGGAAAACAGAAAAAATCTTGAAGTAAAAAGCGAGGAAGCTTTCTGAAATAAATACGAACTATAATAATTGTATATTTTTATAATTATTTACATAATTAAAATTTGAATTCACGAAGAAGTCGTTGAAATATTTGTTTATTTTGTTGAAAACGCTTGTTTGTTAAATTTATACCATTTTCCATGGTACGTATTCTCTAACAAACACTTCCAATTAGAGTAAAAATCAATATCTTTTATTTATTATTTTAATTTCAACTTTCATTATAAAAAATAATATCGAATCTTAATATCATATTTTATACTTCTCCCAGAATGGCATCACATATGGAAATCAAAATTGAACTTAATCTGCCAACTATCTCATAGTAAAATTCCGGAAACTTTAAAATGGTATGGTATGAAAGAGAATAGAATTTATTAATTTAATTGTAGATAAAGTGCACACAAATCGGAAATATAGTTCATAAAAATAATGGAGTTAATATTTCAAAGTTCGTCTACATTCATAGTATTTTCCAAGTGTACCTTTTTTTTAAATGTCAAGTTCTGTTTTTGTAATTTCATCTAAAAACATTCTTGAATAATAATTCTTCCTTTTTAAATGTTTTAAAACTAGTTTTATTGTATATTTGTGCAGATTGAATATTTTAATTTATTATTTACTCCTTTTGTTCGCTAGATATTTGAAATTCGTACAAGTATAGTTTTGATGACAAGACTATCAGCATATTATTCTTTTTTTTTTCTTCCTTCTTTTCTAAATAACTGAAATCATAAAAAAAATTTAAAGAATGCTCTTCAATTTTATATAGATTTTATCTTTTGAAACCGAAGTTAACCTGTTATGAGATTCTAATCAGCTGTTTTATATACGTTTCAAAACTACAATTTACTTATACCAAAGTAAAAAACGTCCAGGAAAAAATCCACTTTAGAACTAGTTAATTTAGACGTGTTTTCCACAAGACCTGCTACAAAATTGGAGTCAATAATAGAAAAGTGTCTTCTGCCTTGAGCAGGTTCTTATCTGCTGCTGGAATATTTTAGGCGATGTTTTACGATTTGGCCGTCCTTTGTCATAACTTCGGACATTTTGACGCTTCACGAAGGAGTCCTCCTGCCTTTTCCTTTTTATTTATTTCCTTCTCCTTCTTAACTCTTCTAGTTTCAAAAAAGCTCTTTCTTTTTAACGTTTTTATCATGGCTGAAATCTCTGGCTGTATTTGGGTTGCGTAAAGCCGCGAAGAGAAACGATCGCATCGCATCGCACTTGTCACTTTTCGCGATGCTGAAGTTTTGGACGTAGGTTTGAAATGTCCCACATCCGATGGACAGATAAAATGGTAAAAATAAGAATGTCAATGAAAAAGAGTAAAACTCTTCCTAAGATCTGCATTGTAATTAAACTTTTAACTTAAAAGTGATGATCTGGATTTGGTTGACGTGTGTAAAGAAAGGTGGATTTTGCAATGCGACAATTTAATGCAGGAAGTTTTTGCACCGCAGTTTCAGTTTTTTTTATTGCATAAGGAAATGGAAATTTCTGTTGTATATTAATCAGAATTTTAGTATTCATTGCGACGAGTCTCGTAATGGATTTAGGCGGAAGTAATTTGCGTGTTTTTTTAAATTTATTTTTAGAATAAATAGACTACTTTTCGAGTGTATCCACATCAGACCAATCGAATTCTTGTTATGTATTTCAAAATTTGTGATAAATTAATCGTAGATTTTTAATTTAAGGATTATTAAGGAGTAATTAAAGAATTTAAGGATTATTTTTGTAAGAAAGGTCGGATTTAATGTAGTTGTTTTTCCTTTAGTAACATAAGAAACATTCTTCATTAACATGCTCATTTAGTAAAATTACAAAATGTAACTTATTAAAATATTTAAATTATTTTTTATTTTAATATTTCTTTAATAAATAAGATATTAAAAATGAAATAATTTTTAGGAAAAACATTTGAATTCTTCTGTTTATGATAAAACAATTGCAACTTATGTTATATTTGCAAGATTTATCGGAAAAATATTTATTGGTAGCACAGTAGGTCTTCTTACAGCCCAGCATTTTGATAGAAGGGTAAAAAAAACAGGGATTTCGGCAAAGCAATTCGATTAACGTTACATTCGGGCTTTATTCTTGTAAAGGTTATTTCTTCCTCTTTCGGTTTCTTTCCAAAATTTAATAAATAAAACATTTTTAAAATCCTTTGTGATTATATTATATATAATTACTTAGTAAATATATAGGTATTTTTAGTATTTACAGGTAATATAGATAGAAAGACTTAGATTTTTACATAGATTGATTCACTTTCGAATAACTTTATATCCGATACAAAGATGTTCTACATAATTTACTCCATGTTTTACATAATTTACTCTAGATAATTGTCAAAGACGAAGTTCTATCTACTTCCATCCTGGCAAAAAATGTCAAAGCAAAGGTTAATTGAAGATCAAATTTTGAAGGTTTTAACTCATGCTTATTTTCCCCCAAAAAATCGTTTCAGTGCAACATTACGCATCAATAACATAATTTTGATGTACAGGTGCTTTTTTTTCTTACTAACGTTACGAAGAGACCTCTTTAGCTCGAACTATCAGCTGTAAAGTCACCAATTTTTGTACGGAGACTATTAATGACGTTGGGGAAAAAATTCACACAAAAAAAATAATTTGAAAAGCTGCCGATAGAAAGTATGCGGTGCTTTTGATATAAATTTTAAGTTTAACTGCTCGATAAAATGTTAAAGAGCTACATTAAACAGATAAATGAATAACAAAAAATAACTGTTTTCCAAAATGTGCTTTGTTCAGAAAAATAACTTCTATAAAGATTGCAAATTTTTAAAAAAGGAGATATTATTTAAATTTTTGGGAAATCGCTTTCGCGGGGAAGACATTGGCTATTTTCTATAAAGCCTCCATTTTATTAGAAAAATCATAGTATTCTATACTCCGTACTCTCTACTGCTGAATGCAATAGTTTGGGAGACATGTTCATAACGATCCGTGTTTTATTTTCTTTTAAAACCTATAAGTTCGGGACTCCTCTAACACAAATCTTCGATTTTAAATAACCCCATGGATAGAAGTCCCATGGGATGAGATCCGGGAAATAAGGTGCCCATGCAACTCGATAACTGTGACTAATGACTCGTTCTTCTGTAAAGTGAGGGTGCAACAATTGCTGTACGGATGCCCCTATATGTGGTGGTGATCTATCCTGCATAAAAACAATTTTATCTAAGCATTACCTTTGGGGAAAGAAAACTTCTCAGCATATCCTGATATCTTTGAGCGTTTACGGAACAGTGTCTGCGGTTTTGCTAGGGTAATAGTCTCAAAAAAATATGGTCCGATAGTAAAATCTGCAGTAAAACCACACCAAACGGTTACTTTTTTGAGAATGCAGTGGGATTTCTTGAGATGCATAGGGTTATTCAGATTCAGAAATTCTAGAATTTTGAATGTTAATTAACCCATCCAAATAAAAATGGGACTCATTACTCCAAAGAATTGTCGAATGCCAAGCTTCGTCGACCTCCATTCTGGCAAGAAATGTCAAACCAAAAGTCCATCATAGATTCTAATCTGAAGGTTTTAATTTAGGAAAAAGCTAATTTTAAATGGATAAGATCAAAGAATGTTTTAAAAAACTTTTCATACTGTTGAAGCACTAACGTCCAGTTGTCGGACAACTCCAAGTGTGTTACTACTAACAGCAGTACTCGTCTGATTTCTTTCAACGATTACAGTTGCAACATCTGTGATCGCATCCTCAGACGCGAGTTCCCGTTCTCTACCAGGTCGATTTGAGAGAGAAACTATGTATATATATATATAATTGCTTTCACTGCATAAGTCAATAGTCATTTACGTGAATTGTTTAAACTTCTAAACTCGAAAAGCAGCGTGTTCGGTGGATTGATTAAGATAAAATTGCCTCACAAGTAATACACGCTGTGCGACAGTGAGACACAGTTTACAAATCAACTGATCTTTGAAATGATTTTTAATGCCCCGCTGCTTTTTCATAACTCAAAATACTGGCGCTGGTGTTGACTACATAATCGGCCTTTCGCGATCCTTTTTTCATGCAAAATTTTAGCTGTCTTAAAGTGTAAATCACCACATTTTACCATATCGGCAAATTTTGGACATAAACTTATTTTTCGTGTATTCCTTTTTTTCCATGTTGTTAAGAGTCTCTGTACAAAATTTGGTCAATTTACATCTGATAATTCAAGCTGCAGAGGTCTCTGAGCACCGTCAGTCAACCCCCCCCCTCCTGATGTTTAAAAATATATATGTTATTGATTTCAATTACTTATCACTATCCATAACACGATTTTGCTATAACATGGAACATGATGTATGGTGGTTAATATCTTCAGTATTACTGAATACTGAATTACTGGTGGTTAATATTTCAGTATGATTGTGCGTTTGTGATTTTCATTGCTTGAGAATCCAGTAAAAAAGAAAGGAAAAATATTTAATTCAATTTCTTATTTAGATATTTAACACTTTGTAGATACAGTAATATCAAGATCGAAGTAGAAATGGATTGGGCCACATTCAAAGAAATTTAAATAAACCGCAAAATCTTATTCCTTTTTTTTATAAATACGCTTATTTGCTCTGTAAACCTCGAGTAAGTTATTTTTCATATGTGTAGTGCTGTGGCAAGAACAATAGATGACATTAGATCTGAAAAGAACGCATGAGAAAATTCTATGTTCTCGTGCTATGGATCCTTTCAAGTTTTCATAAAAATAATGTGACTTTAAAGCAAAACATTTTATTGCATAAATATTGTCGCTGTCTTGTCAAAATACCATGCGTCAAAAACTACACGCAGCAAAGCATACGGAAATTTTGATATTTCTGCTAGATCTTCTTACTATCAAATGACATTTAATGATGACAAGTAACAATTTGAGAGCGCGTTTTACTCATCTGCGCAGTTATTCCCGAATCCTTTTAATGATGCAAATGACATAGTGATATAACAGCTGGGATATATATAGTTTAGTTAGAAATTAACGAGGTTTAATAGAAATATACTTTCATATTTCTAGAAAAAAAGTTAATTTTAGCATGAATAGAACAATAGAATTTAGGTTGGTTACTTTCAAAAAAATTTTACTGAATCCGTAGCATCAGCGAGAAAACCTCAATTTTGTTCCAAGCTGCTAACGAGAGCAAATTTTATTCATAAACCGATATTGCGTAATTTATCTTTAATTTGATAAGTATAAGATCAAGGCCTAGAAGATGGTAGTTGTTGGCTAAAATGGTTAAAGTTGACTACCAAGTTAACCAAATTAGGACTGAGCAATTTTTTTTGAAGTATATTTTGCTTGTATGCAATTTATTTTTTTAAAAAATAAAATAATAGCATCAAGGGAAATGGTTTTGTACCAAAATAGATGCATATCTTTTTCACATCTTAAATTTTCCTTAGTTTAAATATTTTTGAGACTTAAAAAACCAGATTTTCAAAAACTTCGATAAATCAAAGATAATGATTTTAAGATAATTTCGAATATCTGCCTCTTCAGAGAGGAATTAAGAAAACTGACAGTCACTGGGATGGATGAGATTTTACTCTACGTGTCATTTCAGTGTGACCGTGTGACTGCTTTTAAGATAAAAGTCATAAATTTCTTTTCCCTTCCACAAATTAGTCTTATTAACAGGGATTTTTTCGCGCTGAAGCAAATAGACGTTTTGCATCTTGAATTTCGATGCATTTTCCCTCCCGCGGATCTGAGGAGCGAGTTGATTGCGAAGTCTCGATCCGTTCGCCTGATGAAATGCGCGAGAGCTCCCGGAATTCTGAAATGAAATTAAAATTCATCGGAAGCGCCTTCGTTAAAATGCAACGAATAAAATCCGAGAGCTGTTAATTCGGAATTCTCGAGAGATGGGCTCATTCTCTCGCGAACGGGGAGGGAATCGGAATGGCTGGCAGATTACAGAGACTGCCGTGACCCGCAAGGTAAAGAGTCACATGACACTCTCTCGACAAAAACATAAACCTTTGGCAAGAAAGAGTTAAAAGGATAAAGTTTTGAAAACCGTCGCAACCTCCAAATTTTATGCTCGTCAAAACTGATAAGAGAGGCTGCACTCGGTCTGGAAAACCCGAGATACCATCGGATTTGTACCTGCGCCCCGCTCTCGGCCTGAATCCTAATGTTTCATGAATTTGTATTTCGCAAAAAATATTAAATTCTGCAAGATAATAATTATAGCTCCGTGTGGGACGTTTTGAAAGAATTGCTGCAATCCACGTCCACGTCGCACAGTACTGGCTCTTCAGAAGCTCGATCAGAAAAGCGAGTCACGTTCGTGGGTAGAGTTTTTATTATTTTCTTTCATCTCGAATTAAGATTTCAAAATATTTTTGCTAAATCGAAGGAATGTCCGGAGACGGATATTAGCATTTTGATGATTTATTTTGTTCTTTGGAATATAATTGGCCTTAAACAGTTCTTTTTTATTAATATCGCATCTTAAACAGGAACAGATTTGAGAAAGATAACTCCAATATTAATTATGCACGTAATATTTACAATTAACTTGCCGAACAGAATTATTAATTATCTTTATATCAGCTTCTTCGGGGAGAGTTGCTGTTTATTGATTATCCAAAAACTTAAAGACAGCGTTTGCGATGAAAAATGGGTTATAATAGCATTGAGGACACCAAAAATCAAAACTGTATGTATAATAAAGCTCCGTCGCTTCGGTTACTAAGAGACGTGAGTTGTTGTCTTCTCTCACGGTTATTTCAGAATTTCATTTTTTTTTGTGATTAAACTCCTGGTTTTAATTTGAGATTCATTTGCTTGAAAATGAAAAAAGTTTGTGAACTATAGACGGGCAAGCTGGTTAAATCTACCATGTTCCCGTTCGCTCCTGTCTTATAGGGAATTTTGAAGATCTAAAAATTCCTATGTAAACTTTCTTGAAAAAATTGCTATAGATCCAGATTAGGTACCTGTTCTTTCAAACAGAGGAAATCAAATAGAGGAATTCAATAGAGAATCCCATACTATTCTAAGTTTATTTTTGGCCCTGTTGCTCATCCGTCAAAAGGTGGCACATTCGGGAGTTTAAAGTTGAATATTAAATCACGCGCGCAGTTTTTGTCATTGTGACGCAACTAATCAGCTTAACTCTAAATATTTGAAAGAAATCGCTGGATATGATCTATTTTAATTAAAAAACAACGGAACATTTTTCATTTGTTACGTTATTTCCTCTTTAACTGCAAATCTAATATGTTTTCTTATGCGATAATTTTCAAATTCCTAACCATAAAATGATACTAACAGGAAAACTAACTATGGGTAAAATCCTTCAAAAATTAACCATATTTAATAATAACAGTCAAGGTATTCACTTTTAAATTTGATGATTAAAAAGTAATTAATGTTGCGTAATATAAAAATCTTATATTTATATATATGATATTTTGCATGATAAATAGCCTCTAAAGATTAATATTGTTGGGCTGAAAAAGTAAAAATACGCTTAAACGGTAAAAAAAAAATGAAGCAAACATGTTTCGGAAAAAAGACATTTTTTTTTCTTTTTATCATAGAAGCACCTGCTAGTTATGTATCATTGTTAGAGCATAATTTGAAAACTTTCTATTTTTCAAATTTATAAAAATTACAAATCCTTACAATCAGAGAAATGCCAGCTTTTTTTTAAATCAAAAATTGAAAAATCATTTTTTTGAAAATATAAATGGTCCCAATTTCCTAATTAGACACATATTTCTTTGATTTTATTTTAACCCATAAAATATCCCAAATATAAGTGAAATAGGAAAAGGGGAAGCATTAATTCCTGAAAAATTAATGACATAAAATCCTTATTATTAATTACAGAATCATATCTCTTAAAAAAAGGAAAAAAATTCTGCATTCGATACTGAACTGCATTCGGGACACAAAGTTTCAAAATACATATTTGTACTGAAATATAGAATGTGTCTTTGCTAAAAATCTCCACCATAATTCTTTTTATTGAATTCCTGTTGTTAAATAGATTCTTAGATGTTACATAAGCTTGATTTCAGAGCACATCGTTTACTTTGAAATTTTTCTTTTCTGCCAAATGGTAGTAAAATATATCATTCTTTTATTATGGACATAAATTAGCCTTTTATTTGTGTGTATGTGATTTCAGAAAAGTTTAAAATCAAGAATTGTTTACACCATCTTCCTGAAATCATCAGCGATGCCGGTCAGATTCGTCTTCCATCATATCGTTGTGCTTGCGATGGATGGGACGGGACTTGATATGCCCCGCCCTGGCAGGAAGGCTGCACAGGATTGCATTTCGAGATGCGGCGAAATCCTAATTGGAGATGATATCCCAAATGAAACAGGCATAAAATAAGGTCTGCCAAGAGTAACTGCAAAAATCACTTGCTATTATAACCATATTATTCTATCGTGAGAAACTGGAAATTTTGTATGCAGATGACTAATGATTTGGCTGATACTGTTGAAAGCAAGAACACAAAAGAAACGCAATCACAGATACTGCGTTGTGCATGAATAACCAGAAAACTGCTCTATCGCTGACTGCCGAGGTAGTTATCAAGTCAGCAAACTTTATAGAACTGGAGACGGTCGTGTAATAAAGAGAAATCACTATCTTTATAGATAGAGAAGTTGTTGCGATTTTGAATCAATAAAAAAGAACAGGTGCTCTTAGACGTGAGAACATTTTCCATTCGTTGCATTCCAAACTGAAGGCCCAAAAGTCCCGACTTGATAGTGATAATATTTATGTTCTAAATAGAAATCCCATTTCTAAAGCTAAATCCCAAAGTATATAAATGGAATAATAAAAATTACTGAATGGTTTTTATTATTTAAATAAATGTACATTCATAAATAGGAGGCAGCTTCAGTAGTGGTAGTAAGTGATTAATTTTCAGGTTCTTGACTGATTCTAAGAATTATTGCAAAATAATATACTCAATCAAAAAAGCAAACAAAACTTGTTTCCTTTGTAAAAAAAACATTAACACTTTAAAATGAATCCTGTAATTATTTTAATTAATTTTTTGAAAAGTTTTTACAATGGGACTACTCTTTACTATTCATTAAACTTAGTTATTTATTGAAAAAGTTACTTTTAAATCATTAAAATTTTTAAAAGTAATTTTTATTTTAAATTATGAAAAGTGTTTAATGATTATTTTAAAAATTATTACCAACTCATTAAAGCCATTTAAAATTTAAACACTCAGACATTTTCTAGTTTAAAATATATCATTTTCTTTTGCTGTATTTATTTTTAGATCAATTTTACCCTTAGTTTGAAAATAAGGATAAATAGAAATTTGTTATGATTCCATCAACTTCAGATAAGTTTTACTGTGGTACCTATAAGGAGGATTCATCTTTAGTCTTTCTAATAACTCTCTTATTTATTGTTTGATTAACATTTTGATGGTTTAGAAAAAATTTTTACTAGAGTTCACGAACTTTACAGTATCTAAAAAAATTTTCAAATATGTTTTTTCTAGAGCTTTTAGTGTATATAAATAAACATTAGGAAAATTATCTTGAATAATTAAAAATTAGATGAGTATTGTTCTCCCTAAACTTTAAATATCGTTTTTTTAAGTCTTGGCTATAAAATTTTGTTTCTTTTTATTTTAAGTTAGGCATTTTTGTTGCTACTTATATTTATATCTTTCTATTTTTTTTTTCCTTCAGATTTTTAAAAAGGCTATCACGAAATATGCATACATCAGCGTTGAAAAATTGCACTTTAGAAATAATATCAAAATATGTCATCACCGAGCATTACCGAGTTTTATGGACTTACACTGTATCGATAATTATCAATAGTTCTTTCAAAAGGCACTAAATAATGTACTAATTAAGTGTAAATGTTACATATTGTAATGTTATTTCAATATGTAAGGACCCCCCCCCGCCTATATTAATCAGTTAACTACATTCGAGTGCATACACTTTAACCAAAATCTTCTTCTCGGGGTGGATAGGTAATTTTTTATCAAATAAAATGAATTATTCATTTTGTTATGATTTTTTTTCTTCAAAATCTACTATGCAACCATTTCTATTGCGTTGAACGCATAAATGCGTCATCGATTTTCTTTTTAAAAGGAGCCTTGAGGGATTTAACATAATAATAAAACAATGAACCTAATAAAATAAAACTAATAAAATGGAAGCGGTCTTTTTGGTAAAGGAAAATAAATAAATTTGACTGTTTTTTTTTTAAATAATGGAAATATGCTCAAAATTTCTTGTTGGAATACAAGATTTTTATAAAAAGGAAATGAGAAAACATAGCAGAAAATCACAGTATATAGGAAAGTGGAAAAAAAATCAAGGCCAATTTTTTTTCATTACACTTGAGTTATTAAAAAGAAATACATTTAAATTTTTGTAATGTATATATATTTTACCAAGCACGGGAGAACTCTGAAAATGTTTCAGGCTTGGTCTCAGTTCATTTGTTTAAACTTACAGAAGCTTTCAGATTGTAAGATAGTACACTATAATATTCATTTTTGATTTTTTATTATTTTAAGGGACAATTCAAATTTAAAAGAAGATTTAAATGTATATACTACTTAAAAATAAATACAAACTGTTACTTTATTCCTCAATAATTGAAACCATCTATTTAATAAAATATTAAAACACAGGCGACTTAATAAACTAATAGTTGTTAAACAAATATTTAAAGAAAAAACTGTGACAATTGCTGTAGAAATTCTTCAGTAACAAACAGCTTAATACTTCACTAGTATCTGAATTTTATTTCCGTAAAACAACGTAGTGCACTTAGTTAGAAATGAATTCAGAAAAAAAACCCCTAAGAATTTCAGCTTTGATCAGTTTAAATACAATAGTTCCTTACCATCACGGATTTGGTGGACCATTTTTTTAAATGTATTCGCTCTTTTAGAAAACCGTTTTTCATTTAAAAATGTCTTTCCCAGTATAATCTACTTTCTGATTATATTTCTGAAGCTAATTTAAGCCCTCATATATTTCTGCATTAAAAAAATATCCACTACAGATAAAAAGCATTTAAAAGATGGCATATTTAAGATCCACAAATAACGAAGTTTAAATATCCTCTTAATATGCTTGCCGAAGCATTCACCACACTTTCCCACAAATGGCTCGGCCAATAATGTGCGCTGTTTCCGAAAGTTATATGATTATTTGCCTTAATTAATGACTGGCGGTGCATTAAGTGGTCGCAATAAAGAAATCCGATTTGACGTGGCATTCAGGTTTTTCCAGACCTTGGGTGCACAGGTGATCGTACGTCACGATCATGTTCCTACGAGTATTTATAGGACAGCCTGTCTACGCAAGGGATGTGTTTATGGCCAGCTCTTAATAGGGATCTCGCTTGAGCTCCAATCGTCGGGCTGTGCTCAAGAGATTATCTCAAAAGTAGCTTTGAGATTGAAATAAGCGGAATGAGTCTCCCCAAAACTTCATCCCATTCTCTCTAACAAGGACGGTATCCCTGAGGACGTCTTGTAGGGTCCTGGATTACAGCAATTACGAAATATCACCCATTGGCATAAATTTTACTCTTTTAAGACTTTTATTGTGTGATACTTGGCAAGTTTTTTGACAACTGATTGTGCGGTCAGAAGCATCATAAAACCGAATCTGTTTTTAGAACCATTTTCCCCAACCAACGCTCGTACTCATGCAACCGCACACTAAAACTCAAGCCACATGCACAATAACATACTAAATTTGTCATTTAATATTTGAATTATAGTGTTGGCATGATTCTAAAAATATAGACCGACAGACAGTCAACAAATTGTTGAATTTACCGCAAAATTAGACACAAGCGTTTACATTAGGGATGTTAAATCTGTGCATTGAACGATATACCTCTAGTTCTCTTCGTTTGGTAATCATTGAGCTAACTTAAGCTAGAATATACGACCGGACAAAGAGGTTTCTTTTGAAAAGATTTTGACAGAAATCTGCTAGTTTAGTGCGCAGGCTGTGGATCAAATTTCATCAGTCTAATCAAAATGTTTTTGAAATATCACAATCAGACAGATAGCCAATAATTCCAAAAACGTTTTTTTTTTCAACTCAAGGAAAATTTAATACAGAGGGATTCTTCAAAAATTCGAATTAGATTTTTTCTCCGATTACAATATACGAGAAAGTGAAATACAAAGTGATAAATATGAATGTTTTACACTTGATTTTAGGAGTTGAAATTCTTTTAACCATTTATTTGACTGACATTGGTTCCCCTATGTAAGCAATTTCAGAATAAAAATCCTTACTGTAACTCCAGTGGTTCATTAGAAACTGGGAAATGACACAGACAAATTCTGATTTTAGAAAATAAAGCAGTAATGAATTGCTATATAATGATTGCTACTCTGAGACATGAATGTTATATGCTAACAGAAAAAGGAAATAGAAAATGATAATGTATAACGAAGATTGACAAATACAAATTGAATGCAATTATTTGAATATTCGCTGTATTTTTTAAAAACTTGTATTACATTCTAAACTTACTTGATTAAAAGCAAGTAATATAAATAAAAGTACCAGGCACTTATGGATAAGATTTATTGAGAAAATTTTAAGAAATATATTAGTTTCTGAAGATTTCTGAAGATTAGATTCTGGATTGAGGAATGGAGAAATACTAAAAAAATTAATTTTGAACTATTTATATATTCAATAGAAATAAGAAATTTTTTGCATAGTTATTAAATTTTAAGTCTTTCAATAAAAACTGTGCCGAAACAGAGGTGGAATCGTCGGCAATAAATAATTTTTAATTGCACAGTAATTATTTTTAATTGAAATAAACACAGCTTTAATTATTAAAGTTTATGTAAGGATTACTAAGTCTTATTTAAAATTTCTTTTAAGAATTCGACAGTATTTGTTGAAACAATTGAAAATTATTGAAATTCCTTTTTACATGTGATTCAAGTTTAAACATATATGAAAATTTATTTAATAAGAAAAGAAAATATTATTTGACAACATTTTTAAAATGTTTCGTTGGAAATTTTAATAAAAATGCCTAAATGCCTAAATGTAAAATAAAAATGTCTTTATCATTTTGACATGTTTACCCTCAGGAGAAAAATCAAACATAAAAAAAAAGAAAAAAAAATGGAACATTCCCCATCACTAATTGGGTGTCATCATTTCATCGAATGGTTAAGAAATAAAATTAGCCATTAAAAAATGAACCTCGCACAATCAATTACCGATTAATTTCACTCTTGATCTCGGTCCTTTGTTTGCAGTGACAGTCTTCACTGAAATCTAGTCCCATATGTGATGCAACACTGCGGCACCCTCAAAAGCAGGTAAGAAAGACCAAAAGAAAGGGGGTAAGCAGGTACGTCAAAGGGCCTGACAGACCAGTCAGGCGCTAAAGAGGGACCTCCCTCGCAGATATTAGTGAGGGCTATTGAACTGAACGTCCGTCGGTCCTCTACAAAGAAGCGCGTGAAAAGGCTCTCCGAGACCAGTGAGCAGCTGTCCGTGGATCCGCATTGAAACTGTTGTTTTGTTTAAAATGGTGCATCGGATTAGGCCTAAGTCTGGGTAGATTCGTGCAGACCTTTTCGGTGTAATTGACTTTTTACGGATTAAAAAAAGGAGAACAATTTAATATTGTATTTGTTTAATGAACTTTGAAAAGTATTTTCTGAAAGAACTGACTGCCTAATTGTGGGTTGTTCGATGGGATTAGCATGACGTGGGATGGTGGGCTAGAGCCAGTTTTAAAGGCAATGCGCTTCGCCTACGTTTATTAAGCAAAAATGGTTTAAAATATTAAGTTATTTCAAGCTATAATTTTGAGAAACGATAAAGCATGTGAATTACGAGTATGTGGATATTAAAACCTGTAATGGCACTTAAATTTATGGTGAAATCAGGATGCTACTTAAACAGACTATTTGTCTATAACAGTTAATTGGCTCGCCTAAACTATTGAGATGGTGGACAGTAACACAATTTGTAGAAGGCACTTAATATGATTTTTTTTATTTGACGCGAATGAAAAATACGTATTCACCCGAAATAACTTACTGAAAATCAAAAAGTGCATATGGTGAGATTTAAAAGCGAAAGTGAAAATCCTACTCCGGAGTTCCATTGTTCACGAAAACGCACATTTAAATATTTTTTATGGATGAGTTCGAATTCAAAAACATTGTTATACGCAGTGCGCATCCAATTAAATTTAAAAATCAATTAAATTAAAGGAAAAAGTCTCCATATAATAAAAAAAATAACATTTCACAAGATATTTGTTTCGGGAGATTTGAACATCAATACTCGTAAGCAAGTCAATATTATTGCCCATTTGGGGAAGGCTCAGTATACTTTTGCGCTCGAATAAGCTTTTTGTTTGAAACTTATCTCTTGATTTCTTTTGTATCTTCATTTATCTGAATGAATATATGGTTAAATCCTAGTACACGGTACCCCTTTGGCGCCATCTTGAAAAATGTTGCCAAGGCAAAAACGGCGCATTTACGAATGTCGCCAAATTTGAACCAAACCGAACATTCAACAAGATCCATAGCTTAGACAACCAGCCAACGAGCATCCGCGGCAGAAATGACAGCCCGGCTTCTCGATATAAAGTCGCCAAATCAAGGGGTACCGTATACTAGGATTATATCGAATATATTTTTGGTAACATGATGAACTTCAAAAAACTTATAATAATATTTTGCAATTTTATCAATTAACTGCATGAAGTATTGAGTTTAATTTTATAACATTAAATGAAGCAAAACGAAATTTGTTTGAATTTGATTGATATGTTTATTTACATTTAACTGTTGCCATTCGACAAAAAGCAATAAGAACGGTTACCATGAAATATATATCATTCTCTTCATTTAACATTTCTAATTCTTTATGGTCATTTTCATGAGTAAAATATCGATCAATAAGAGTCTTATTCCTGCCTATCAGGTTGGTGTTTATCTTTATCTTTTATGACTGTATAATTTTACGAACAATGATATCGCTCTTATGCGCATTAACGCAGAATTAAAATATTGATCAATCCGTTTCTTTTATATTCAGGTTTATAATTGGATTTGGATTTCTTTAAATCATTTTTCTCGATCAGATGGATTTCTATTTTTTCCGCATCAAAATATGGTTTGAAAATTATTGTTAAATTACATTTTGCATCTTAAATTTTTTATGTTTATTAAATTTAACATTATATGGGAAAAATGAGTGGGGAGAAAAGATTATTCGGTCTGGGGCGTCTCTTTCTAACTATACTGCGAATGTTGTGAATATGGAAAAATAAGATGGGATTTAATACTACTAGATATTGATACTTTACTTATTGGAGAGTTTGAAAAATAAGTTCCCCGATTAAATAATTACAGGAAATCATTATTGCAAAGAAACAAAACACTTATGATTTAAAATTAATATGAAAAAAACGGAAAACAGATAGGGCCTCTTTATTAATGTATGTCTTTAAAAGCAATTACATCCCACCTACCACTAATAATGCTGCCATTTTAAATATTTATTGCCACCAATAAATATTTGCTGGAACACCAAGCAATTATTATAGACTTGTCATCTCTTCGGCTTCATGCCGCCATGCGTAAAAGAGAAATAATGGCCGCAGATGTCTTCAAAATCTAGTTTTTGTTTTTAGCATTCGTTGTCTCCGATGATGAAGAATTGGTGAAGCGAAAGAAATCTCTGATTTTTCCCATTCCGTTGTTTTGGTTGAAGGTGAAAAAATTTGTTTTGATTCGTACGCAATTGGCAGGAACATGTGCATTCTTCCAGAAAGAGTTGAACAAAATATTTTATTGTTAATTTCTGATAGATAATATTTTCTATTGCTTAACTTCTTGTATATAACATGACCTTTTGATTTTTTTTTCATAATATTATTTTTATATATTTTAAGAACTAAAATTTATTTTGGTTATAAAATCATTTAGTTTATTAGAAAAGCTTAATTTGTGAATTGGTTAACAAATCCTTTCACTGTGCACTTGAGCTCCAAGTATTTTGACTGATCAAAAATAGTTTATTTTCCTGGCTAGAGGTAGACAAATTATTATCTCGAAATAATAATATAAAATGCAAATCATTGACAGTTTATCTGAATCTTTAAAAATTACATAATGTGATCAAAAGTATTTATCAATATTATCATTGTTTATTGAAATTACACAATATGATTATATTTTCTGATATAGATTTATGGTTTACTTTTATGACTTCACTAACAAAAGTCGAGGGAGGACATAGGGGACATTTAAAAACTGATATATGTGGTGTTAAATATACTTGTCATACTATAGCAAGGAATTAATTTCGAAAAAAAGGGATAATTTTTCACTATCATTTAGTGTAGGATGTCCTCTTTTTCCCCATTAGCGTAAAAAAAATAAGCGCAGCAGCAGCATGAATTCTTTCAGAAACAGCAATAGTCAAAATCTTATAAAATTATTCTTAAGACGTTTGTTTCTTCTTCTTTTTCTTCTTTTTTTTTCTTTCTTTTTTTTGTATATAGGACTTTTTAAAAAATGTCATTGAATCTGGATCATGTCTCGCTTGAGAAAGATTTTTTTCTTATCGTGCCGGACCTCCAGATGAATTCCAAATACAGTCGAAGACGATGACGGTAAAAAATGACAGCAGCATCCTACGCAGTCCACCATTACCGGGGATAAGCCCCTACCGGAGCTGGGGGCCCCATCTACCCAGCCAATATTTTGTATTATCGCTTAGAACAGAATTTTTGTATAATATAATAATGAAAAATGATTCATTTATAACTGCGATAAATTTATTTTAATGTTTATCATTTCCGTTCCACGAGAAAGTTGCAAACTTCCGGCGTTCTCACTATATTAAAAAAAAAAGTGTGAAGCCGGCGTAGAGCTATTCGAAATCATTCGAAACGTAAGTCAAGGGTTCGATGCTTTATTTTTTCGAAGGTCTGCTTACGAGCGAATGCAGTTCAACTGCGGAAAAGCATGTTTTTCTGTGTGTTTTCATGTATATTATAACAACAAATCTGAATAAAAACATTTTTTTTAAAAACTGACCATCAAAGGATTAATATGAAAATTAGAGCAGCTGTCAATAAATACTATTTAATGTTTTCATCGTTTATTTATATTCTTTAGAATAATAAAACTACATCAATTTTTAAAAATACAATTGATATTACGTTCTGTTAAAATACTGTTTCATTCAAAAGAATGAATGATTCAAAAATTTGATAACTACCTTTTATTTAAATCATTTAACAGTAAAAAGGATGTTATAGTACGCATAGTCAAGAGTAATTATTACCAGTCTTATCCACGACTTTCATTAGCTAATGATAAAGCAGAACATTTATAATTTTAATTTTAATTTATAATCCTCTAATTTTGAAAAACAGTTTGGAAATGAATTAATTCCTAAATACTTTGATGCAAGTTAGTATTATTCAAATAAAAGCATAATTGTTTCAAAATTATGGGGATACAAGCTTCTTATTTAAAAGTTCTTAATACAACATTTTGCTTACGTAAATATGATCGCTTAGTTTGAAAATGATGAGATAATAACTGTTTCAATGATAATTAATGTTAACATCTTGCAATTTTTAGCTTTCAAGATCGTTTCACTCATATAATTCTGTTTTAAATTTTCATTCGTCAATTCGTCAAAGTTACGAGAATATAATTCAACTGGAGAGGCATGAAAGAAAGAAACTGCAAATCAAATACATTCTTCATTCATGACAAACGTATACATTTGTAAAGGGGGGCTGCATTTCACTGATTGAAAAAATGCATCATTTGTATACTTTTAAATAGTCAAAAGTTTATAAATTATCAATTAATAATTCATCTAATCGCTATGAAAGAGCTGTCATAGTAATAACTATGTCAGGAGTTTCTGTATTGTTCAGGTGAAAGGGAATTTTTGCCTAGTTCTTAAAGCACCGTTTCTTTAAATTTCGGTAAGGATAGAACACATTTTATTTACAATCTTTTGGGTTTTTACAAAATATTTACAAATATTATGCATTTGTTTAACAAATTTTTATTTTTCTACCCAATTGAATTAATCTTTAGAGGATTTTCATCATGCAAAATATCAAATATTAGTTTTTCACATTATACGACATTTATTATTTTTTATAAGCTTATTTAAATACAAATGAATTAAATTAAATTAAATTAATTATTAAATCTATACTAATTTTGAAGTAATTTTACTCCGATTTTTTTTTCTGAGTGAACCAATTTGTGGTTACGAAGTTTTTTTAACTTCTCAATCAATACGTCACAACACGTATTCGATTTATTATTAAAAAACAAATATGTCTCTACTTTTTATTATTAAAATAAATTATTCGTTCTGCATGCCCTGAATTTTATTTCAAGAAATAAATTTAACCTACAAAACACACACACACACCTTTATTTATAACTGAAAATTGATTTAATTTTCCTTATTCTTGATAATCTCGTAATTGTCTTGATTTATTTTCTCATTCGACACAGTTTTACAAGTGAAAGATGAAACTTTTTATCTTTTTATTCTTGTTTAATTAAAAATATCTATAAAGCTATAATACATTTGTTACAGAAATAAAATAAAGAAATTATTTAAACGTTATATGTAGTCGAAATGTCAACCCAAGGTCATTTCAACTTGCAGAGTTGATGTTTTTGCCCTATAAGACCCCCCCCCCCTTCATTGTTTATCTAAAGGAAAAAGCTACCAGTAGCCAACAAATATCACTCAAGCATGTACGAGTGCTAATTTACAAGGAAATCTTGGCCTTTCTAATTATACGCTCATTACATACGGCTCTCCTTCTGTTTGCAGTATCTTCTCCCTGAATACATTATACCCCGGTTGCTCTGTCGTTATCGTCCTCTATTAGATTCATTAAAAAGGCATACTTTTTCATCTCTCTTATTAAGTCTTTTTTTTTTTGGATATTAAACGCTTTCACCCCTTCTCGTTAATATTCACTACCAAGTATCACTTTCAGTGGAGCGAAAATATCCACTTCCGTTGGATGATAGCAGAGACCGGGATCAATGAGAGAAATATTCTTTATTACTTTCATCGGGCCGCGGGCACATTTCTCCTCGACTTTATGCCTGTACGTCGAAAGGCATCGAAGTTTGATGTCTGCAAGGGGTGTAGATTGGCATTTGCATTACAACAATAACTATTTAAAATTTATTTGCATGTGTACAATTCTCATAGATTACATAAGTTTCCTAAACGTTTTTAGTTTCACAAATACTATGCCCTTCATTCATCGAATTGCTTTACAAAGACCATAGTTAGAAAAATGCATTTTTTGTTTTCTTGTGTAAGTATAAAGAGGAATTATTATTATAAAGATCAAAAAGTGAGAAATAGAGATTTTTAGCGAATCTTCACGTTTCTGAAAGACATATTTTTGTCATCATATCGATACGAACTATCGAATACGATAGTCCACAAACGGTTTGATCCAGAAGGATGAAATTTAGTGATTGGAGCTCACTGCGAAACTTGTATATTTCTATCAAATTTTGAATGAAATCCACTTACAAGAAATCAATGTCTCGGGCTGTTTCCCGAATAAGAGAATTCAATGAATAAAACACAAAGATCTAGGTGGATAAAATTTGGTGCTAAATCTTAGTATTTAAAGTATAAATTCATTTCAAATTTTGAATTTGATCAAATGGTTGATGGTTTGCTGACCTGTACTTCCACACGCTCTACGACTCATCCGAAGCAAGGACTTAATCCAATGACACTCGTTATGCATTCTCATTATCATAACTGTAATGTCGTGCTAAATTTCGGTGTCAGTCCGGTGGTAAAAAGGCATCTGAAAGGCATATTTCCATGGCGGATTCAGTAAAAGCTAGATTCTATATTTTTAAGCTATCGTTTCAAACAGAAACGATACAAATGTGAACTCGGGTCCCCCCCCCCATTGAACTATTAATCGCAAAAAAACATTACATTTCTTAGGTTTGTATTTTATTAAGTAAGGAACGCTTTATATTACTCTTGTCAGCAAGGAGGGACACTTGCAAGGCATACAGTGGGGGGCTACGAACCATCAACTGTAGATTTAACTTCCCTCGCAATTATATATTCTTCTTGTATTTTCGGCCTTTCTTTTAATCTTTTATTATATTCAGTAACTTATGAGTTCCATTTTTGGCGAGGCAAATCTGGAATCCAGTGCAATGGGAAACAAACATCGTCAAACCAAAGGTGAATTCCTCCAATCTTCCACCCTTTCGTTATGGGTAAAAATTTATGCATGAAAAATAAATAATCGATGCATTTCTAAAAATATTAAAATATGGTGAAAAGACAAAATATTTTTCTATAAAATAATAAATATAACAGCTGATAGACGATGAAATAAGCTATGTTTGCAGTTCTTTTCTGCTAAAAGTTTCCAGATTAAAAATAGATTTATGAAGAAGATTTTCTCTGTGATAATAAATTTGTGCAACTGAACTGTCGGATGAGTAACGAAATGGTAGAACTTATGGATATCTCTCGTATTGAATGCTCGCCTTTTTCGGCCGAACAAATGTCTGCCCTTCCGTCGAATGAGATGGTCATGCAGGCACAAGTAGGAACTCGAAAGATTGGTTGCCATTCTCCAGATGTTACATTTTTTGACATTTCGTATGCGCACATCATTCCATATAGGCAGACAGGTTATTCTGAAAGTGTACAAATGGTAGCCTAGCATATAGGAGCATTTCCAAGAATAACGAACCGATAAAGGGCTGTTTTTATCCACGGAGGCCCTAACATTCTTCAGTGATTTATTGCATCTGTACACTTTTCGTTCTTCCTTTTAATTGCTTTGATTTTTCTAACGAAATGATTTGAGAACTTGATTTAATAATAAGATTAAAACTTCAAGAAAGCATTTTACATCATTTTTTAGACATAAAAAGTTAATTCGTTAAATTTCATACAAATCTGATCACAAATTAAGCACACTCTAAAAATTACAGCAAATTTAAATTTGTTTTATATTATTAAAAGAAAGGCTCAGGTAAATAATTTCTCAATTTTTATATTAATGATCTTATATTGATTAATGATACAACATCCTCTTATTTCTATAGTTGTTTTTTGGTTAAAAATAACTATAGCCTTTATTTATTAATAAAAAAATCCATAAGAAACATTCATTAATTTTACATACCAGCAATGTAGGAAGAAAACTAAATGCCACTTACCTATAAAGAAAGAAAAATATGTATAAGAATAATTTTCAAATAAAATAGTTAATTTATTTTGCATAGAAATAATGGCTGAAAAGTTTATAGCAATTATTAAAATAAGACGAAACTTTTATTTTTATTTTCAGCATTTAGAAAAAGAGCTAACATATTATCAATGAATACAAAAAAATTATGTTGAAAATTATTCTTTAACATGAAAAAAAAAAAATTCAATAAATCAACGGCTACCTAGCTAATATCTAACGTCCTGGATTTTTTTTCTCATTCTTTGAGGAACTTTATACATTTCTTAAGAAATGCTGTGCAATTAAAATAGTTTTCCATAAATAGTCTTCATTTTAAACAAAAAAAATAAATCTTAAAGAATAAATTCTTTATAATCAGGCTTAAACTTCTGTTTTATGTTTTAATATATAAATTATTTGTTAAATTTTCATCTTTTTATTATTCAAATCGACAAATATTCCAAAGAAGCTTATGACCTTTTTTTTTTTAAATTTAAAACCAAATGTGCCACGCATACCTCAAGCTCACCAATATTTACATTTTTCCCATTCAAATAATTATAATGATATTAAATTATTTATAACGGGCTGTGATCCTTATAATATTAAATACCCTTTGCCCCCCACAGCTTTGTTTGCTACCCTTAGCATGATATAAGCAAAAACTATTCAATTTCCTCTGCATGACGCTTTGAGATGTCTATTCTTCTCATTTTACAACGCACCCTTTTGCTCCGCACACAATTCCTCCAAACATGCCTCACGTCAGCCAAGAAATGAGGCAACTCATCTTTTTGGCAGAGTGTAATCACTTCACCACAATAACACCCATATCCATCCCCACAAAGCACCTCGCTCCAGAGTGAAATAAGTGTGGACATTAATTACACAATTCCCATCCCATTGAAGTCCATTCATTCCCATTTATTTATAAACGACCACAGAACTGGAAACGACAGCAACCTCAGAAAAGTCGCATCCACCCAAAGTTCCAGAATATCTGAGCTTTAAGAATTCTAGGCACAGGCGCTATTGTTGTTATTATTCCAGCGATGTGGCTGCGACCATTGAGTATAGACGTGTTCCAGGTATACTTATGCAAATTTGGTTCGATTTTTCTTTCTTTTTTTTGGTTGCCTTGCTTTACATTTCCTTTTTATATTTTCGCGGCTTTTATACCGGAAAGATTTCGGATCGAAGGGTCGCATTTGTTTCTTCTTTTTTCTACAAGACTTCTTTCCCTTCCGATTATTGTGTTGTGTATTCGGATTTTGAAATGCATTTGGCGTCTGTGTGAGAACTGACTTGGTGAGCGCGGTACTACGACTTCCATTCGGTTTGGAAGGGGTAACAGAAATTACAAGAGAAAGGAGAGTGTGTATTTTCTACATTTTTTTTTCTCTTGTATTGAAAATGTGATAATGTAAGCTCATAGTATTCGCCGAAGCATATTGATATCTTTGCATCTTACAGCATATAAACATCTTGGATGGATGCTCTCTTGTGTTTTCTGCAGATAATATACAGAACAGAAGATTGTGCCGACATAGGAATAAAATGTTAAACTTTTCCACATATCTTGGTTTCAGAATAAAATATATTGTTAGGAAGAGGAAATTTTTTTTAAAAAAATTCTACAATTTTATAAAAGAGGTTTGAAATTTAAACGATATAAAATCCACTTTATTTATTTTTTATTCCTTGTTGTATAAAAAGAAACAGATTGAAAAACAAGGTTTAGAGATAAAAAAAACACTAAAGCTAAACATATGTAGAAGGAAAAACAATAACTATATATCAAATACATATAAAAAATCTTTAAAATTTATTGAATGGGGTTTAAATTTTTTATTTAAGATACCCTATTACCATCTCACCTTTCTTTGCTTTAGATTATTTAATTTCATGAAAGATCGATAAAGTATTTTTTTTTCTTTTCTCCTGTTAAAAATATTCACTTTTCTTTTGCACACAAATTGATAATTTAGGAAATCATTCTCTCCCTAAATGCAATAACATTACAGGATAAATGTTCAATAATTATCAAGGTTCGCATGCAATGACGTGTCTGGCACGCTCATCGAATGATTGATTTTTTATTTTCAAGTCTGCAACTAATTTACACAATTTAATTAAATACTCAAAAATCAATTCGAAACGCTTTAATATCCCAAATGCTTCATATATAATTTTAAAAAAATCAAATTAACAATAAATGACCAAAATAGGATGTGTCATCTAATTAGAAAGTTAAATAAATTCGTATGTCAAATGGTTATAGAAATTTTCTTAATTCTCGAAAACTATAGTTATGAACAATTCAAAAGGAATTAGAAAATTCAAGAGGTTGGTTGAAAAAATCTGTTAGCAGCTATACAGCTGTTACTTTAAGCATATTTTAGAAAAAAATGTCATTCTTAAAATCTGCACATAGAGCAAATAGAAGAGACGCATCAAATACCAAACCTGGAAGAAAAAGGCCCAACGACAGCAGCGATCGGCTAAAGTGGTTCACAAAAAGCGGATTTTCATGCAAGCGAAAATTGCCCAGACATTCAACCCTTTGATTCAAAAGCTCCAACCGGCCTCAAAGTAAGAGGATTAATCACTCGAAAACGAAACAACCGGCAGCTCGAACGCAAGAAATGCTCCAATAGAAAGATCTCATTTGTAAACAATGGCAGAACGCGTGGAAATTTGATGTAATAATTCCGACAACCTGCTTGATTTGCTGACTCTGGTAATTACAAGGTTTGAGCAATGGCCTTCGGTTAGGTAGTGCTGGAGGTAAGGCTGTAATTCGTAAACAAATGCCATTTTGTAAAAGAAACAAACTACCGACACGTTAGGCGCTGCGTAAACAGAGCTATGGCGTGTGGATAGAGATATCATTTGAATTAAGTAGTCATTAATTGATCCTTTGCCTGCGCCTTTTAGTTGGAAACGCATGTAATTATTCATGTTGCTGCTGAAATACGAAACGATTTTCACTGTTAGAAAAAAAATAGTGGTTTCATTTTCTCAATTTTGTATTTTGAGAGCTTAAAATAAACAACTATGGGACATTACAGAAATTAGTGTAATGTTTATACTGATAACATTGCCAAAGTATTTATAAAATTAATTTCGTAGATTCTAAGGTGATTAATGGTTCTTTGCATTTAAATTCAACTTAAGTGGAGGTTATCAAAAGATTAATCTTTGTTAAATATGTTTTTTTAAAAGAAAGATTTGCTTTTGAAAAAAAAATGTAGAATTATTAATGAGTTGAAGGCGTTTTTCTCCAAAATTTCAAAAAAGTAATTTATTCCTTCAAAATTAAATTGATCCTACAAATTACCCTTACATCGTGAACAAGCAGCGGTAAACATATTTACCACTTTTGAATTGAGATGATATTCTACAATATACTTAATGCATTTTTGAACTATTAAGCTAACTCAATTGAATCTGAATACCCCATTTATCATTTTTAAATACTTTTTTTGAGCCTTCATTAAAAAAAATCTTTTGCAGGTGGTAAAAATCTATACCATAGAACTATAAGGGATTAAACAATGATACATTGTTTTGCAGCGAAAACAACCAAGATGAAAAACAACTATCTGGAAGTTTTCAAAGATTTATTTTACCGACTTAACAGTTTTGAATAATCTCCCACGACCGAGTGCACACCGCGTAGATTTTTCAAAACTCTTGTGTCAGTAAAAGGCGACGGGAAGCTCACACGAAAATTATTAAACAGAGACTCAACCGTATAATATGTTATATATTTTTAAAAAACGTGCCTATTTAAGGTTATAACAGCTTCCTTTCTGCAGAGCTATGGCAAACACGTGACCGCAATACTGGATGCCACCCTACGTGCCTGGATGACCAAAGAGATGGAATTGGCTCCCCCAACCGAGGTGTAAAATTTCAAGCTATCAACGGTCCAGCAGGTGGCTGCGTTGAATGCAGTGGGATGAGCATTCTGGCATCTTGGGGGCTGCCAGACGTTTGCTTGAAGGAGGTTTTTTTTGCATCTACTTCGGCAAAGATTTTCTAATTCCTCAATGTTGCATGCAGTTATTCCTTTTTTGCTTCAATAAACGAGGAAGCAATTTAACTAGTCTGATGCAAGATTCAGGCTACTGTATGCCGACATAAATTCTGCTGAATGTTTAAAAAGTAAATTAGCTCCTCCCAATCCGGTACATTCCATTGATAAGTTCAGATCAAACAATAACCCTCAACACTATAGGAACCAGGCTCACAGCTTATCGACCACTGCTAAGACTCCTGCTCTATACTTCATTCATGCAGTACAAAAACAGTTGTACTGTATAAATGGGGAATTCTAAACACTGTAGCCGGTTTTTCCCATTTGATTTCCGAAGAAGATTATTTTGGGGGAAACTTGACAAACCTGAATCAGTAAAAGATCACGTGAAAGGCGTCTGAGACACCTTCCCTCTGCCTCTTCAAACTTTCATGATTTAGCAACGTTTGAACTGATTTAGCAATAAAAAGATTCAAACGCTTTAAATAGTCTGTTGTCATCTTACATCCGAGTTGAAAACCTATAAACACTTATGTCCCTTAGCATACAACTGCGCAAGTTTGAAAATAATCGAATCATGAAAACAAATCTTCTAATATATTTCGAATCTTCCTTAAATAGATGATTAATTAATATTTTATGTCAAGTTTTATTAAACTTTTGTATTCTTTAATTTAATTTCATTAGTGTGATATTTGTAAAGATCGAAATGGGTAATATATATTTCTGTGTGACGTCTACAAAATCTATAATTTTTACATTTGCGTATTCTTGATAAATAACATGCGATTATAATATTTTCAGATTTTAATTAGCATTTAATTAAATTAATTCATTTTTATGATGCATGATTGGCTTGGCTCTACTAGAATTATGATTATAACAAAGAATTAAAAATTAAAGACCTTAAAAAAACTATGTAAAAATTCTCTTTGAACAATGTTTACAAAAATTGTTTTTATTAAATTTGTGAGCAGAGTTCCAAAAAATCATTATCAATCTCTTGTGAAACGATTTTTCATAACTTTATAATTAATTAATACATCCTGCTTAGGACATCCATCATTACTTTAATTCCTGTAATAATAAAATGGAATTTGAGATAATGATGCTCTTTCAAAGGATTTTAACATTTTAAATTATTTAATTTTCACTTAACTTCAGATTTAAAATTAACCCTTTGCGGTCGTATGTCTACTCTCAGCCACCATTCAAGAAGGTGCATTATTTTCACATTTTATTTATTCCTTTTTAAAAAAAATTTTATTATTAAAAACATCAACAGAATGTTAAAATGATGCAGATTTATTTTTCAGAGAAACTCAACTTAAAGCAGATGCTTGTATTTTTTTTTCGTGTAGTTAACAGATCCATGTATTAGTTGAATAATTATGCATCGAATTACTTTTCCGATCGCAAAGGGTTAAAAATTCAATAATTCGATTAGTGATACAGACTCATCGAGTAAACAAAGGGGTTAAGATTTATTTCCACCAATTATGATCTAAATTTACCATTTTTTTAATTTATGTAGATTTAATCCACTTCATATCTGAAATACCATGTTCGTAAATGATAAAAAGCTTAAATACTTTTAAAACATAAATGATGTTCGAGAGGAAGATATTTTTTTCCTTTATTTTCAATTTCAAATATATATCTTCAGTTATTTTTATTTATTTATTTATTCCCTAGGAATAATTGGAGGTTGAGTAGTTTTTTGTACCTTGGTTCTTCAGTATATTTCTGCAAAAAGAAAATCTCAATGCGCGATTTCCTGCAAATTTTCACTTGGCTTCTAGTCTTCATCATGAAACGACGAAAATCCAACACCCTTTCAACCTGACCTTTGCCTCTGACAGATTAATCCGCAGTCGACCTTAACCATCAAGGCTCTCTGAGTAGAAATTTGAATAGTCATCCACCATTCCTCAAATCCACTGCACGTGCTGAAGATTTATTTTTCAAATGGTGAGTAGTTTTAAATCATTAACGAATATCGTTCCTACTACTTTCTTATGTGATGAGCACAAAAAGTGCGATGAGTACTCGATATTTTGAGAAATCTACACGTTTTAGATACTAGGGGGATGAGAAACGTATTTTTCGAAATTAAATCCGCCTGTCTGTGCATTTGTTTACCCGCCCTTCTGTCAGTGACAAGGATAACTCAAAACCGCTTTGAGTTAGATGGATCAAATGTGTAGACTTCCAACAAAAGTTGAACCAAATCCATTCCTATGATGTCTGTCTATGCAACAGCTTCAATGTAAGTTAACGCGATAACTTCAAGACGGATGAGAAGCAAAATAACTGGCAAGAAGGACAAAATTCGAGACTCGTATTTGGCATCTCTAGTATCGATATCTATCAAATTTTGAGCGACATCCAACCTAGGGTTGATCTTCTCTAGCCCTGTACTTCCAGAAGCGTATAAATGCTGTATCTACAAAACGCAATGATTTAGATATATCAAATTTATTCCTTGATTTTGGACCTGCAATTGCATTTTCATGTCAAATATCAAATAATATTTTCAATCCGTATTGAAAAGCGCATCTCAAACACATATTCATCTTTATTACAAAGAATGGGAGGAAGTTTTGTTGAGACCCGCTAGTTTAAGAAGGGAAAAAAATCAGATAATATTCGTCTTCTGATTTTTTAAAATACTTCTTTTTTAAAAAATATTATTTTATTTACTTATATGAAACCTGCTTTACATTCTAACTGTCTATTGTAATATTAACTGTTCTTCATCAATAAGACAATTTATTAGAAAATGATTAAAATTCATGTATTCCTGAAATGGCTAAAAGAAACTGAGAGGATATACTACTAACATCCGTTATTTTAATCAGTAAACTTGATGTTATCTATAACATAGGAAGCGTATGCTGTTTTTGGTTAACTAAATGGTCAGTTCTAAGGATAATAATGTGGATTTTTTTCTCTTTACTTTTTTCGGCAGAATCAAAAATATTAACTTTTTACTCTATCTGTGAGATATCCATATAAACTAAGTTGGATCATGATGGCGGGTCTTACATAACCACTCGTGTCATTTACGACAACAAATTTGGCGTTTTCAAGCATTTTTATTTCAGTGCACCTTTTTCTCTACTTTTAATATTTCATTTGTATACTTGTCATCATTGCTATAACGAAGAGTAATTTTTAAAAATAGAATAAAACGGAACAAACAATGCCTAAAATATTCTTACCATATGATGTTTTTGTATTAGAGATTCGAATTTCCTTTATATTCTTTTTAGTTTTGATAAAAACAGCGAAACTTTTAAATTTAACATATTTTATTTTTCTTTCTTAATTTTAACTAAATCGTACACCAGGCATTGAAAGAAGAATTACTATATAGGTTAAAATGGGACCTCCTTGTTCAGAAGAACAACGTATTTCTTGGCTTTCTCAAGTCTGTAAATTCCATCTTTATAAATATTTTAATCTATCTATGAGTGTGTTAACTAGAAAAATACAACAAATTAAAAACACACAATTTGAGAAGTGGACACCCGACATTTAATTTTTGGAAAAGTTTCAATTTATTGTATGATGAATCTCTATGAAAACTGAATTTCTATGATTTTTAGAAGTGTTTCGCGCTAAAATTGATTTGATAAATCGTTGATTTCGGATATTTAAAGTTTTTTTCTAAATGAGATTCAAAGAATGAACTTTTTGAACTATAAACTATCGTCAAGTCAAATATCGCAAATCAGTTTGAAAAAATAGCAAGATAAAAATTATTAAGGTTCTTTACTGCAATAGCTATTTTTCTAGAAAAAAAATCCCTGGTAATATCGATAACAGGTACAGGCCGTTACAGAAAAGTAAACGGACGATTTCATCCTTGGAAATGCCTTTTACAAAGCCAAAACTCTCTATCTTGGAGGACACTTTCAACATATTTCCACCCCATAGGCTTGAAAAACGAATGTAATCCTCTTCTAACCCGATGATCAGACGCCGCAGATAATCCTGAAATAAATTCCCCTCCGACACGGCGGGAAGCTGAGGAACATAACTACAAAAAATGGTACCAGGGGTTAAAGTTGAGTTGAAGTGCAACAAGAATCGAGAGCAGGTTCAGTTTTTTCAGGATCTCTGAATGAAGCTGGCAAGGAATGCAACTGCGGGGTGAGCTTCGAGCGAGGTTGACATTCAGCTCATGAGAATAGGTTGCAGATTTCCTCGACTGACCGAAAATACTCTTTGATTTTCGTAATCATATCCCAATGAGTTTATGTTTAGATTATTACCAGAGACAATCCGAATTCAAAGATAAGCCAGGATCGTATGCCATTAGTGCATATTTTTAATTTGATATAAATAGATTTAATTCATTCATTTGAAAAAAAAGTTGTTTTTTAAAGTCAGAAATCGGCATTCTATTTCCTAAATTTATAATTAAACAAAAAAATCTTATTATATATAATTCCGGGAAAAATGTGTTAATGAACTCTTTTTATCTGTTATCTTGAATTATTAATTGAATAACCTTGTCAGTGAAACGATATAATACAAGCATATATTCTATTAATTTATTCAAATATGCCATCCTTGTTTTTTCTTTCAAACTCATTTTATAGGAAAAGTTTTTTCGATCGCCAAATCTGAAATCAGCAATTTAAAAGTTTAAGCTAAAGAAACACGATATTCATATAAAGAAATTAATATATTTCACGTTTATGTTTATCTAACAACTTTACTTACGAACATCATTAAATGGGATAATCTGGTTTCTACCTAGGATACCACAAAAATTCCTTTATTTTTAGTTATATGTTGAAACTTCGGTTTTAATCAGTTTATAGGGAAATGATGATATTAAATTTAGGGTGATGTAATTGAGCTAAGAATTATATACTCAATCAATGATTTTTAAAAAAAAGAAAACACCCGTTTTATTTAAAATAACTTATTTTTGTCGAATTTGAAAATTTGCAGAAGCATTTCCTGTTTCTGAAATTACGCCAACAATCAGAGCATCAAGATCCCTTATGAATTCGGTTTCCTATAGTTTGATGCATTCAAGCGGCGTGTTGATGTTGCATCCTTTCTCCACAGAGATTCCAGTCCAGGTCTCCACTAATATTCTCGATGCTTAGATTTATCTTAAGAAAATTATATTTTTGTTTGTTTTTCTAAAGCATAGCTTTCGTAATTTGTATATTTTTACGGTTAAGTTATAAGGAAATATTAAAATGCATCGATACAAGGTAAAGAAAGAAATAAGTCGTCAAGTTGTTAGTGCCACGGACTAAAGGGGCTTAATCGCTGGGCGCGCGTTCGTTTATTCCATAACACGAATCTTTTCGCTGAAATCAGAATACTCTCATTAATCAACAGTGACACAGCCACATTTCCCTGAAAAAAATAGGCTCCGATTGAATTATCCTTTTTTTTGTTTTGAAATTTAAGTTGGATCGTCGGTTACACATCTGCACCCGCAGAGTTTAAGATGACATCTCATTTATCGAAAACGGCGAAACGGAGATGAAAAATATCGCAGACGAGCGTTCTGGTCAGTCGGTTAGCAGAAAGAGGCTCCGCCCTGTTAAAATGCAAACAATTTCTTACCATCCCAACTTGGTAATGAGGACTAAACAAAAAGAAAACTGTAAAACATAAATATACTCTACATTTAAGGTTGGCATAATTTCCTATAAAGTCATGTGTTTCAGTGTGAAATAATTTGCATATTGAAAAAATCCACTTTAGTAATGGAAACGAAAATACTACTTATAAGATCGTTTCATTATTTTCAAAAAATATTATCTTTCCTGTATTCATAAATATTAAAAGAAAACGGAACGAAAATTGTTTATCTCTTATGAAAAAATCTTGTTTCCTACAAAATGGTTAATTTCTACGCATATTTTGATTCAAAGGGAAGAAAACAACAATTAAATTACTCGTATGAGCCTAATTTGTTTTATGGTTACTTTCCTTTCATTCACATTTCTGAATCATTTTATTTATTTGTAAAGAATAATCTACTAATCAATAGATTCTTTTATAAAGAAAGTATATTTAATTGCCAGGGAATATTAACTAAATAAATGTCATAAATTTATAATTTTAAAGCGCAATTAACTTTTTCAAAAAAAATGACTCATTTCAGCTTTAATAAACAAACAACGAAGCTTTTACCAGCTCTGCTTGCGAACACAAAATGAACTTCACATTTGCCTTTTCTCCACTTTCAGTTCAAGATTAGTTTGTTCTTCGGGGTTCAAAAGACAAGATCGAGCATTAATCTGTTAACCGAGTAATTATGTTATGTTCAGCACATCTAATACAGAAATATTTCGTTATACACAATTAAAAACACTCTAGCATATAATTTAAGTGATTGCATGAGAAAATGTGTCTTTTTTAGATATTTATCTGTTAAAACTAATAAAAAAACATGTTTATCAAGGAAAAGTAAGCAGTTAGTTTATAAAAAATAGTTAAGAAGTTTTAATGATTTTTTTTATTTGAAGTTTTTGTAACTGTTTTTGCTGACAAATACCGAAGAACCCAGACGAAGGTCCTGCAGTAGCTCTTGCGGACTCTGCATCTCTAAGGAACTATCATTGGGATGGCGGGGCACGGTTTAAGAAGCTCTGATTTAATCAGTGCCCTTTTTTGTTCTAAGTAGTCAAAGGAAGGAAATAAAATTTGTTGGATTGGCGGATGCTTCAAAGAATCGCAAGACTTGCTGCGACCAGATAGACGATATAAAAACTTAAAGCCTGCAATTTTTGCAAATATAGTCCTGCCTGCAAATATAGTCTCCACTAACTTAACTTTAGGAATTAATATAAAATCAATAAATTAATCTCCTAAATTTGAATATAATTTTCCAAAACTTATCAAAATATCATTATACAGAGTGATTGAAACAAAACAAATGATACCTTTTATCCTGAGAATGGCAGGACGGATCTTAATCGTATTTTGCACGCATAGTTTCATGAATATACGATCTCAACAGGAAAAAAAAGAAAATTCTTATTTCTCTCTGGATCAAAATGTCACTGCAATGCCATTAATTTGCATAAAATGGGAACTGATTGAAATTTTTCCGTCGATGTAAAGTAATTTTTCAACAAATTATGATCTTGATGATTACAACACTAACTTTGCATAACTGAGATGAGTTTGTAGTTATTTTTGTCTTATTTCCAACATATTTGCATGAAAAAAATATCCATGTGCTCTGAAATTATTTTATTTTTAGGAAAATGGACAATAAAGTAAGACGTGTATGCTTTACAATTTGAGGTACCTAATTGCACTGATGCACAAAAAATTAATGCGTCCGTTGAAGGGTTAAATAGCTGCCTTATACTTAAAAGAGCTGTGTAAAATTATTTGTGAGACAGTGTTGAGTTTGGCATATAAAGTGTCAAAATAACTACTTAATTTAGATCACACCATGCTCGAAACTCCATAAATTTGCAATTCTTTTAATCCGAATTTTCCCATTGTGCAAACCAAAAATTTCTTTTAGAAGTTGATCATAAGATAAATTATTTATTATTATTATTATATTGTGGAACTTGTTCAAAAAGAAACGAAAAGAAAATTGCCGGTCAGTAGTTTCTTATTGTTTTAATAAATAATTAATTTTTATTTCCTAACTTTTTTTGCACTTTTCTGGCGTTAAGAAGTATGAATTATATATTCAAGGAAATAGCAGTATTTAATCTAAGGAAGGGTGAGTCCATAAATCTGAAAATTAATAATAATTTTTCTTTTCAAAATGATACACCAGTAGTAATTAACCGACTAAAACATCTGCATTTATATGAATAAAAATTTTAAAAAAATCACTAACATGTGCCACCTTTCATAGCCCCGGAGAAAAGTCACAAATACATCAACCGCCTCGAAAACACATGAAGCGCTCTCACAGCTAATGACGTCAAGATCCACCACTGTCTCTAGATTAAATTTAATTTCCGTGTAGAATTAAAAACCAACGACATTTCATTGAAGCACTGATTTTAGATAAATAATAACAATTTCTCTCTTTTAAAAATGGGGAAAACGTTTAGAGAAAAATTAAAATGATACATAGTATAATACATTAATATTAATTATGTATTATTCAAATGATTTATTGATGTCATGTAATGCTTCTCATATCACTGATACTCCCAGTCTCACTAATGATGACTCAAATATGTCATTAGAATGCATTTTTTTTATTTGTTGTTTCTTTTGCATGTAAAAATTATTCGCAATTATTTTTCAAAATTCAAACTAGATCGAATAGGATCATATAGCCGTTTTATTTGGGTATACAATCCTAGAAGGAGACGAAGTTTTAAAGTTGCCTATTATATAAAAGATTCTGGAGCATAATTTCCGCATTTAACCATATTCCTCTTCAGTTACTTTTCCAAACTTCTTAACTTAACGCATTTGCTATGACAAATATATTCTGTTTGTGACAAAAGAGTTAGTATACAGATGGTTTGTGAACGTGATGTTTTAGTAGAGCCGAATTAGGCAATTTTTTTTTACAGAACGAACAGTCTGATATAATAATATACATTGATTCTACTCAAAAATTAAGAAATAAAGGCTTTTCAAATTATTATCAAAATTAAACAATCGCAATAACTTTTTCATTTTGGTTAGATTTGAAGGAATTCCTCCCTGTAGGATATTTATTCTTTTTTTTCCTTTTAAATTTATTTATTTTTAAAAACTTTATTTCACAAACCGTGTGAGACTTAGAAATTTAATATATTATTTGCAAATAATATATATGAATTGTTTAACGAATAATTTGTTAATGGACTAATAACATGACCAGATAGACTATAACGGAAATCTATAAATAAATGCCAGATATAATTTCACTGAAGAATTCGAGAATACTGCTAAGTCCGTAGATGAGAAAAACAGCGAAAAAAACAGCAATGTTGCCATAACAATGTCCAGAGCCTCTTCCAACATTTGCAAAGCTATCATAAAAATCTCCCTTCATTAACACGAGTTAAATAAAATAAAATAAAAAAATAACAGAAATCCTGATAAAATAACCAAGGGGTGGGACAGTACCAGGATGTCGCCACTGACCATAAAGGTCAAAAAGAAATGTGGCACCCACTATGCAATTTCACTCTCCCCCTCCCTTTCCATCGTGTCCCGGTGCAGGGTCGAAAGTCCGAAATTGCGTCCATCCTTATCTGCGCTCCCGCAGACGTGCCCGGAATTTTTAGGTTGACCAAACTCTCGCTGTGTATCTCGTAAAAAAATATACATACAAATACGTATACGTATCTGGTTATATATGTAGGCATAAAATGAAAACGCGGTCAGCTGAGTGCCGGACAAAAAAAAAATCGAACGTTTGAAGGCCCAATACTCGTTTTTTTTTATTTAATTTTTGTCCAAAATTATCTTTCCTTCACTTGGCTGGTCATTCCACGAATAAATAAATAAAATATAAAACACAATGAAAAAAAATAAATGAGAAGCAGTATGTCTTATTGATAGTCGCGTTGAATCAGGTTCTGGGAACTCCGATCAATTTGGCCTATCGATAAAAAAATATAGATTTGCTTGCATTTTTCACTTTGTATTGGATCTAGAAAGTGATTATTTGTTTCATCGATATTACTAGTTCCAGTTCTCCATTTGAATATTTCCATTAAATATTTTTCGGCTGATTGGATAGTTTGCTTTGAGTACAATGTCTTTTGAATTCGATTATGTTTATTTTATATATTCGCTGAAATGTAAAAATTTTTTTTAAAATTTATATGGCAAAATAAGAATTGTATTCTAGAAGAGAAAATGATGGAAACAATGCTGTTTTAAAGGCATACGCAAAAGACAAGCAATGATTTTAGTTTGATCTATATTATATATATATAACATATGGAAATCGCATTTATTACTCATTATCAAATGGCAGATACCAAACATGAACAAATCATTAATAGAATTTGCTTCATTGAATATTTTTATGAATTCAGAGAATTTATTTATCTTTATCTTTGCTAATTAATAGATGAGTGAAATATTATTAGAAATTTACTGGAGATGATTTAACCTGTTCTCAAAAATTACATTATTGGAGAAAAGAAGATACAAAATAAATCTAGAAGTATACTACAAACATGAGATTTAATTGAGGTCAAAAAATGGGGTAGGTAAAGTAATTTTAACGACTTGCCTAGGAAATCTGATGTTCAAATCTTTCAAAACAATTATCTTAGAAAAAAATCTTTATATTATCTTCACACTCCAAAAATTAACTTTTTTATTATATAAATTTTATTAATTTCTAATTTCCCATTAATTTCAATAATATTTTAAACTTAATTTGATGCAGTATTTGTAACCATTTTTTAATATTATAATTTTTTGAATATTAACTCATTTTTTTGAATATTAACTCACCCTTCTACTTTGCTGCAAGCCTATTCAATTAAATTGGTATTTTTCTGCCGTAGAAATAACTGAAACAGCTGAAACGGGTTTTTAAAAAATATTTTTATAAGTTAAAAGGCTTTTAAAAATCAATAATATCGGTGAATAAACTGCCAGCCAAAAGCATCTAGTTTTATATTATTGTATCTACCATAAAGACATAAAGTAAAGTAAAGCAAGAATGAAAACATTATATGGCTGTTAGTTTCTACGATAGAACATCAGTATCTTAGAATCAAATCCTTTTGTATTGAATAAACACTCATAATAATACTATATTTATAATATATTTGTTTCGAGAATCATTAGAATTTTTTATCTATTTTCGTGAACCAACCATTGCCTTTTTGTCTCAATTATTAACGTAAGACACTCTTGTTAGTTAACGTAAGACACGAGTCATAAACACACATCAATCCGCAGACGTCCTGAGCTCTCAGCTACCGAATTGACGTCCGATCCCATTCAAAAATTCTGACTGACTCCCTGTGGGACCTTTTATAGGCATTTGTTTTGTAATTTGATAAATATCTTATATAATATTCAATAAATATTGAAATATTTAAGGCCGATAAAATTTTCTGGATTTGAATGAAGTAGATTAGAATTTGGAATGAATTAGAACGATGTAAGTTTTTGGTATGATTCTTCGTGAAATATTAGACTTCGTTATTATTTGGGAAATACAGAACAATTTTGAGAGACTTTTCTTGGGAAAAAAAAAAGATATGTAACATCCTGAATTCTGGAATTGCATACACTGGCTTTCCAGTCGTCTTGTTACTTTGTAGCATTGAAATTCAGTTGCTTTTCTTAATGACTAATGTTTATCTAATGACGTTTAAATTAAAGCTCTTTACCCACGCCCAAACGGGAATCATTACTGTACTCTGATCTCTCAACTCAATGGTGATTATCCATGCCTTGCATGTGTTCATGAAAGAATATTTGCTCCTTTGCATAAACTCGGACACATTCCTCTTCGAATTCTCTTTCCATTCGCGCACTTTCGCTGATAGCAATTGCCATGATAACCATTAGACAAACAAAAGGAGAAGCTGTTAACAATATGCCATTAGCTTACTACTCTTCGGAGGAGGTGAAAACATTGTATTTATGCAGATGCGTATGGAAATAATTGCTTTTATGAACATAAAATTCGAAATAGGGTTGACCGGATGCCAGCTGACCGTTGCCCCTCCTCGACCTTCATCCTCATGATGCGTGAAGATCGTGTGGAATGACACCCCAGCGACGAAACGGTCCACAATTGGTCGCTTAATTTGAATGTTACGAGTGACAGAATCTCATAACTACCATCTTTCCAGATCTCTATCTCTGAGTAAGGCGAGATTGCCCTTAATATTTGTCAAACCCACCGTGAATACAAAGCAGGCAGCACTCCCGATCCATCCATAACACTTGCCATTATGTTTACATTATGAAAAATAGAAAAGGAGGAAACAATAAATAGAATATCTCCCCTCCCCCACTGTACCAAAGAATAAGGTCTGGATAATTAAGGACAATTACTGATGCCGTTTGAATGGGCTCTGTTGTATGACTCAGCAGGGATTCTTTTCGTTGAGACCATTCATCAAAGAGAATCATTTACGATCGTTCATTCAGTTCGTAAAACAGTGGGGCTTATTGGAACTTCGAATGTGATTTCGGTAACTAGATTTTGATAATATTAGAGAGAGAGATTTGCCTATTATATATAATTTATTTTTCTTCTTAAAAATTGGAATATTACCAATAAAAGATTAATATTTTGACAGTTTGTAAAAATCATTGGCAAACAATATCGTAGAGGATTGAGCTAAACTTCTTGTTATATTAATATTATAAAGAAAGCAAAATGCTATTTGTTGAATATAGTGGCAAAAATAATTAATTGAATTCCTTGTAATGTTCAGATAAATGCTGATCTGATATTATTACGTCTAATATGATACTAGATTAAAGAAAAGTATGTACACTGCTTAAGATCCTATATTAACATGGACATTGCAGAAAATACCACAGATTCATGTCACATAGCATCCATATAATATTAAAGCAATAGAATCATGTTTAACAGGCAATATTTAAAAGATTTCTAATAAGATGCATTGAATGACACATAAAAAATATTTAAAAATTGTATTTTTCATATTTTCAATTTCACTGATTTAGCAGAATAAAACAGGAAACTTTAGAATGAAAAAAAGATTTTGCGTGTCAAAATTTTTTAAGCAAATTTAATTGAATGTCTGTTACAGAAAAATAATCGAGAAAATTAACTATATAGACAGAAAACTTTTTTGGAGTTTTTACCCAAGAGTTATATAAAATTAATCAGTTTAAAAACATTTTGAGGGAAAAAAATTAATGTATAGAAAAAAATAATAATGTGTGAAACATTTGTGAGGTGCATTCGTGTATTTCCGAATTTACATGATTTTATGTTACATATATTTAAGATGGAAGCATCAGTTGCTCATAAAGTTTTTTTTTTCTTTATAGATATTTGCTATTTAAATGCATTTATTATTCTTCCATCAATAATTTTTAAATTGCTGATTAATTATAAACATCATAAATGAATCCAAATATTTAAGAATGAAATAACTTGTTTTTTATATATTGTGAAAGAATTACATTGACATTGTTTGAACATAAATTCTAATAATAAAAAGAATATAATAATGCATTTCAACGCTGTAATAGCAAAACTAAATAAAAAGTTTAAAAAAAAGCATTAGTCTATGAAAATTCAGGGATAGTGTAGGCAGTGGACCGCTTTCCCATTTGTATAAATAGCAGGAGAAATAGCTGATCTATTTCTCCTGCTATTTATACGAATAGGAAAGCCAATTGATTTTATACAAATAGGGAATGCCAATTGAAACCTTTTCGAGAAACAATCATTTCCTTGCGACTTGGAAAAACAAAAAATTCAGTGGCAAACCTTTTCTGCAGTAAAAATTCTGATGCCTCGTGTATTATTTGAAAGGCATCAAACATTTTGGCGATTTAAGTCGAGACAATATCCGACGGATGGTTGCCATCATGAACCATCCGCCAGCAGCAGGAAGCTTAAGTTTGAATTTACGATCAGTAGAATCCATTACGGGATGTTAAATTAGGATTTCGATAACCTTCAGACTATGATGACAAAATGCATGGCACTATTCTTTAGTGGAATGGCAGCTAAGGTGACGTTCTTGGAAACGAGCAATCCATCTCTTACCATTTTCTACTGGTTCTGAGCTATTTGAGGAATTTGTTGAGTCCAGAAATTGCCCTAAAATGAAATGTGACTCATAATTTTATCAGTATGACACATAGAGGCTGAATTACAGTTGAATCATCGAATTATTGCCATTGTTTAAGAAACGAACGCCTAAACCGCAAATTTCTTTAAAAACAGGATATGTCTTTTAAATTATATTGAGGCAAGGAACACAAATTTTCAATGATGTCGACTTTTGGTGGAGAAAAAAAATCTTATCACTTCTTTTTTATTTTGAAATTGTAAAATGATAGGATGTTTTTGCTTGCTTTTCGCAAGCTTTACTGCTTAGATAAATCCTGTAATGTCTTTGCTATAGTTTTCTTGTGCAATATGTAGCAGAGAATAAAGGCTAATATAAAGTTTTGATCTCTTTCTTCTCATGAATCTAATTCGAATTTCGTCTCAGACCGACAATTTTAGGAGAAAGACAAATCAAATTTTTGTTCTTAATATTCGTGGTTCTTTTAGTTTTCACGTTGATACAAACAGACAATCAATTCATTGATTCAATGAATTTTTTACGATTAAATCAGATGGGGAATTTCATCCTTCAAGCTCTTTACTTTTTTGCGTTATCACTCTGGAATCTACACAGTTGAACACAAAGACATCTTTAAATAGATTTCATCCAAAAAAAATTGATAAAAATTTACGAATCTGCTATAGAGGCCCACGCATCAAGTTTCATTTGTGGCTTTCCGGCTTTCAAATTTGAGTTCTGTTGATGTTGTTCAGACTCTCTAATCCACAGATATAATTAGAAATACGATTTTCAGTAATTCTGTTCTAAATTGTGAGATCCATCAAAATCCCACGAAACATTTTTTAAAACTTTCTACAATACATTTTCTTTATATGCGTAAAAAATGAAAATAAGAAGAAACAATAAAATTATAAGACATCAATAATAATATCTAGATTCAAAATTACATATTATAATCCAGTTATCAATTAAATTAATTTAACGAAATCTCATTTCATTCCATGACTTGATCTCATCATTTTGACTGAAAGATATGTAAAAAATGAATAATTTAAAGGTTAGGGAATATAACCTTTTCTTCTTTTTGTACATTATTGATTAAATAATGACTAAATGTTGAGTTGAATTCAAAATATATGTATATGGTGCTAGCCGACAACGCCCATTGATTCACGGCTGTTTTCCATAGCTTTTATTTCACACATTTACTGCCACGACTCTTTCTGATTATCTGATCATTTATTCGATTAGATGAAACCTTCCTTAAAATTTCTTCAGACGAGAAGGACGGTTTATATAATAGTAGATAGACGGTACATTATAAATACATATATACTTTAGATGCAACTATAGCACATAGACAGTTTGGTACAATTAGATAACAAGTGAACCACGCCCCCTTTGGATAGCACATCACCCCTCTGGTTAAGAAATAGTATAGAAAATAGTATCTAAATAGATAGGTCTTTAATTATAGCGTAATCATATTTAATTATAGCGTTAATGCCCTAAATAAAACAAATCCCTTCTTAAAACAATTATTTTGTTAATATTTATTTAGTTCATGTAAAGTACACTTGAGCTTCCAAAAATTATCTTCTACCGAAAGGGAATCAGGAATTGATCTAACCGGACAAGTGACGGTTAAAACATGTTAAGATCCAGTAAATTATTTACTCAAACGTAATTGCTGGAAGAAGAATATGATAAAAATCAACCATGTCTTAAGAGAAATTGTGCATCTGTTTTTGATTTTCGTTAATAATCTTTTGCATTTGACATTAGCGAGATGGCCATGGGATACTGTCAGGTTTGGTGGGATGATCCTCTTACAAGACGACAAAGATCTCCGAGGCATTAAATCACCGATGAGAGCAGGGACGATAGAATCAGAAAGTGATTTCTCATCTGCATCCATCCATTTGGACGTGATCATTATATCAACAAGAACAAAATAATCTTTATACGGCAATACTTGTTTATCAAGCGAATTTGTTCCACTAAAATGATATCATTAATGGAGCTTGTTTGCTTCCAATTTCCACACGACTGAGTTTTGATTAGCCTTTTAATTACCTTGTCTATTTGGTTTATTACCATGATTCGCGATTGATGTGTTTCTTTTTGACAATGTCGCCACTCAGACTTATTCAGCCGCTATTTTAATGTTATTTTGTGAAAGCTTGCATAAGGAATGAGAAAAGAAAGTTGAGCAATTTTTAATAGATGTATTTATGGGTTGAGTAGGTTAGAGACAAACATCTGGTAAAATGTGTAGGGAAAGATTTGATATGACAATGTCTAACAGAAACATCTTTTTGCCGTATCAAGTAGACATCCAATCGAATAAATTATTTTTCTCAAAAGAATTCGAATCTTTTATCAGATTAGTGAAAAAACTGTAGTATTGATTTACTAAATCGAGTTTATGCAATTTGTGAATTTAATCTCTGTCGAAGGAGCCTTTCATGATACAATTTTCGAAGAAATTCACATTACAAGAAGTGCCACCCTAGACAACGCTTTTACATTATCATTCTCAAACCCTTAGTAATCAGTGGCTTTGTAAATGTAAATGGCGTTCAAAACTGTAGTCATTTCCCCATGATATTTGATTTTAAAAAAAGTTTTAAGAACGAATTAATATTTTATTTGCGTGATACTTCTTAAATTCTCGGTATCTTTATCCACCCTACACAATGCTACTGGACATGGTCAGTTTTGTAAGAAACTTTAAAGAAAGACGACAGGGTTTGAAATTCATTAATTGATGCACAGACTCAATCGAGAACTAAAATATAGTTTGAAAGAGTAAACGATTTAAACTGCTATACGTCATTAATCTCAGTAGTTAGTCAAAACTAACTACTGAGATTAATGACGTATAAATACTCAGAACCATTCTGAGTAGGTCAAATATCTCCTTTTAGAACAATAAGTTGTAAAATTAAAACTTTAATGCAGCTGTACTTTTTATAAATACATCCAGTTTGCTAAGTTGAATTTGTATTTTTGCTGGTTGGTTTATTGACTCGCTTCTATAATTTATTCATGTAATTAGCTAATTCCTTCTCCACTGTATTTTGATTATAGTAGAGAGTGGCTCACCTGATTATACATGAATAAGAGTCATTAGTCAGATGGCCTCTGTGGCAGATCATTCACTAATTAAAATATAAATGACAGTAATTCTAATAATCTAATGATTATCACATCAGAAATTTTAAAGAGCGCAATTAATTAAACTCATATATGAATGTTTACCAATGATCAGATTTCAAGTATTGCACCGGTCGATGTATTTAATTATTTTATGTCCCAACGAAAGAGTAGATCCCTGAGCATATTGCATAAAATCAAGGTAGTTCCGTGTCCTGACATCTTATCAGTAATAAGAATGAATCTCTTACGAGCTTCCACCCTGATGGGAGAAGCTCTGCGATCGGGGAAGAAAGCCCGTGGGTTTGGCCCCTAATACTTGTGAGTTTTGTGAACAGAATAATTTAATCAACTAGTCGCATGAATTGAGGTAAGTTTCTTTAATGGCAAAGATGTCTGATTTTCACTTTTGAAGAAAGTATTTAAAATTTTGATATTCTTGAGACAACCAGCATTGCAGCTAACAGAAGATTAGATATTGTGAAGATGATCATTGAAATTATTATTAAGTTATTTACCTTCTATTTGCTATCTGAATGAAGTAGGTTTTCGAGATCATCGCAGCAAACATTTGAGAGGAGTCAGCTTGTTTTAGCGTCATTTTGCTGAGGAAATTGGAAAGTGAGTGAAAGGTTTAAGCAGTTGATCTTGAATAGGATTTTGTCATTTTTGCAAAGGCAGCGGAATCAGTCCGTGCATTTTTTTCGATACAACAGGAAAGGATTTTCTATTTTGAGGATTTTTTGTGCAGTGAATAAAATTAGCTGCATAATTGCCATTGTAGTGGAAGCAGGTGGTAGCTGTGTGATTTGATTTGGTTAATCAAGAAACTAGTGGTTTCCTTGCATTTTTAGGCACCTGGAATTCCATGTACAGAGTTCATGTTCTATGATGAAAGAAGATTTGATATTTGTAGCATTGACTTGGAATTTGTTTCCTTCTACTGTAACGGAGAGTTCTCATGTAACCAATGGACATAAAATGACAAATTTGATTCAATAATGCGTGAAGGGAAGGAAAATGGCATGGATGTATTCAACTCACGGCATTTTAATGCATGTCAAGACAACTTAAAAAATTGACATCTGACGGTGTTCAAAGTGTTGCATAGATTCGGAGCAAAGCCGTCATGTTGATAATTTTTTTGTATAATGATATTGCTATCATAATAGCTTGAAAGATTTTCTTTCCATCATTTTATTCATATGTGTGAGTTTTTTGGCCAACAGGAGTTATTTTGCGTTATGTAGCTCGAAGGAATCACTGATGGGAGAAAAGATTTTAAGTTTATTGCTACGACGATGCAGCCAGTGATTTAGTAATGTGAGAGAAAACAAGATTTTGAAAAGTTTTAGAACGTTTTTAAGATTGTCTAGTACATTTCAGGAAACATATGAACTTTCTCTTAAATCTGTTTCTGCACTATTTTGAGAGAGCTCATTTCATTGAAAAATTAGTAGGTTCCGGGAATTTTTTTTATTAAGATTCGAGTTGAAGTAGCTTTTTTGTTCTCAGTTTGCACATATCTTGATTAGAGCCTCTTTTATAAGGATTGTTATCAGATAGAGCATACCATGCTCAGTATTCAGATCTTATTATTCAATTGCTGGATTTTATAGGGTATTATCCATTACGATTTTTTCTTGACAAGACTTAAAAACAATTTTTACTCAGCTCCTCCAGCCTGTTTTAAATACAAAAACTCTTTTCATTAGAAATTTATAAATGTATATATTACAAAATTTTTGGTTAATGAGAGGGAGATGATATCATTAAATCACAATTTCATGATTTTCTTCGAGATTAAAGAATTTTAAACGGTTTTAAAAGTTTTTTTTAAAGTTTAATTCCAATACTAAAGCGATACACTCACAAAGCAAATTATGAAACAAACAAAAGAGGGAAGTGAAAAATCATTTAAAGCTTATGCACTTCCAAAAGGGGAATTGATTGATATATATCTTGATAAAATTTCAATTTGGGTGCTTAATACTCATGTGATACAGCAGTTTAAATATGGATATAGAGTTCTGAAAAACGTGGGATATGAATAAATCAGAATTTGAAGTGTTTTTTAAAGTTTTCATGAAAGTGGTTAGAAAAGAGATTTTTAAGAACGAGGTAAATCTGCATGTATTACAGATATATGCATACAATATTACAAGCATAAATAGTGCACATTGCGTTTTGCAAGTAATTTTGAATATTGTTTTGTTAACATAATAATAAGAGTAATTTTTGTAGGAGTTAAATTGAAAATTTTGGTTAGAGAAATGTTTTGAAGACTTCAGTTCAATCATCCATTTCACAGGAGCTTAAAATGAAAGGGAGAAGCTTGAAGTATTCATTGCCCCATAGTTACCTCAAAATGTGAACATTTAAAAATAATTCGATTAGGCAAATTCTCGTCTCATCATAGTGAATAACTCATGTACTGAAAATTTTTCAAGAACCGAAATTGCTTGGGAGATTTAAAAAATTATTTCCCACCAGTCAGTTTCGATTGCTTTTTAACTTATGCTTGTGGCACCTCATTGAATATCTGTCCTGAGCTGCATTCTCTTTCACTTTCTTTCTTAATCTTAGCTTCAATTCTCATGAAATTAGTGGAGATAATGGAGTCTAATATTCCTCTACCAACATCTCAGAAAAAAAAAAACGGTTTCTACTAAAAACCGTTTCCAGGAATGGAAACTCTCTGAGCTTTTGTATAGGTGACAGTGGAATTTGATTTCAGAAGAACAGCGCAGATGCGAAAGAGGCATTTATTTTATTCATATTTATTCCTTTGCTGATTTTTTGCTAATTTGGAATTTAATATGAATTATTATTATATTATTTAGGCATTTGCTTTTAAGTTTGGCTTTCAAAAAGCGCCCTTCTTGTTCACCTTCGTCAAAAATTGATAAGAGCGATTTTTGAAAGACACAAAACATTCCTTTAACGGATAAACAGGAATTTTGATGCATTTGTGTCTTTTGAAAATAAGACATTTGTGTCATAAATCGGGACAAGAGCGATCCAGTTGCATCAAATGGAAGGATCAAGCTGATCATCGAAAGATGATTCCTACGCCTTGCTGGGCCTGCTTTTACTTCATATTCTTGATCAGATTCGCAAGCAATTTTTCTTCGTTTTATCTTACAACCTATGAAATGTACTTAAGCTTTTCTATACAGCAAAAAAGGATACAAAACTGGAAATGAAAGCAAAGGCAAAATGTGACAGATACAGATTATATAGTTCTTCTATCTGACCTTACTTTACGAAATTCCTCAAAGTATGCAAGGAGCACTTTTTAAAAAAAAAAACTTTTTCAGCCCTATCCTTCCATTCCACCCAGGAGGCCCCGTGGGCAATCTAGATCTCTGAAACGGCTAAAATACACGAGGATTTATGAGATGGTGTGGTGCATTAGCGTACATTGCATTACTTAATACTGAGTTATTTTTCTTCCAAAAAGGATGCAAACCCTGTTCTTGCTTTTCCCCTTCAACATGTCAGCTGAGGTCAGCCACCGCTTGCTGTGGGGACCCGAGGAAAGAAATGTCATTTCAGGTCAAGCCGTCGTTCTTTTCTTCTTATCGCTGCCTTTTGGAATGGTGCTACTCCATTTCTCAGTGTTAAGAATATTAATTTTAGGTTAATTGGGATCTTAAAATTCAGCGAAGTATATGGGATAGTGTTATCAGTGGTCGTAATTTTCACAACCCCTCCTCTCTTTTTTTTCCACATTATTCTTTCCATTCTCCTGTACGTGAGTTTTCTGAGTTGTTTATGGTACCTAAGGGATGAGAAGTTTCGCTCTGGCTACTGCTGGGAGTTTTATCTTGCTCGATAATTTATCTGTTTTCAACCCTTTCGAGAACTTTATTGCTATGGTTTTATCTTGGACAATACTCTTCATATGGGATTAACGAAAAAACCCAAAGGGGAATTTCTCAACCCGCAGCCACTTTGAATAGGACATGATGCGCTTCCGGTGTAAAATTCCTTAGAAAAAATCTCCCCGAAAAATCCATAGCTGTCTATTCGATTTGTTAATTTGGAATATTAGAGGGCTCACAATCGTATTGGACTGCCACATCATTCATATGCCAACATTTTATGTTTTACGAAATGGCAAATCAAAAAGCCTGATAGGAAATAATTTTGCATATAAAATGAGGAACCAGCCAATGATAAGAAGTCCAAAAAGTGATCTTTTCTGACTAAAATGAGAGAATCAACCGAGCAGAAATAATCTGTGTCTAAATTTCGAAACCGTACGCAAGAATTAATTACATCAAAAGTCAATTAAAGATGGAAAAGTTTATTTTAGATTTTTAATTTATGTGCATATATTGCTTGAAAATATGTGCTTTCACGCTGAACAAGGGACATTAAAATCTCACGTTAAAAAATGCTTTTTGAAGTATAGAGTTTATATAATATTTAGGAATAAACTATTATAAATTAGTATTGATTCAGTTCCTTATATCGATTTCGAATTAAGAAGCAACTAAAAGTCCTTTTTGAAAATTATTCGCAGCTATTCTACAAAATGAGCCCTAAGTCCTTATTCTTCTTATAGATGAAGTCCTTATTCTAAGTCCTTATTCTTCTAATAGTCCTTATTCTTCTAATAGAGAATAATTCATTTCCTTCTAATAGAAGGAAATGAATTATTTTTATGTGTAAAAGGCTAAAGAAATATCACGCATAGTAAAAATAAATGAATACATAGAAAAACTGTTCAATTTTTTGAAGCCTTTTCGGGGTAAAGGACTTTTTTTTCTCTCACCTGTATTAGCATTTCAATAGCTGTCATTCTCAATATTGATTAGAATTTAAAATTTCCACGGGCCTTATTTATTAAATTTTAATTATTGTTTGTCTAACTAAAGCATCGTATATTCTTTGCTCTACTAACACATTCTTTAATACTCATTTTAAATCAAAACCCTTCTTTTCTGTAACTAAGAAGGAAAATTTTGATTTCAAAAATCATCGTTGATAGAAGCTATCGACAATTCTTTAATTCCAACTGCCAGTGAGTCAATCATGATGGTGAAATATAATAACATTAGCTCGTCTAATGATAATCTATTATGTAAGAATGGATTTTTGTTTTTTTCGTATTTTATGCGCTGTCGTTCATCCGACAAATATAATATTGTCTATTCCGAAGCCCTTGAATAGAAAAGTCAAAAAAGGGAATAAATATTATTTATGATTTATGATTTTGAAAGTTACATCATTCAATTTCGATGAATGCATTCATTATCGGCAAAAGGATAAATATCATTTACATCATTTCTATTTAAACAAAATTTTCCAAGTTATGTCCATTGATATTTCCAATTTGCCAGTTACCAACTAGTTTACATGTGAAATTTTGTGCAGCGTTTGTCCGCTGGGGCCGTTGCAACATCGCCGGAGGAAAGATCCGACGATCAGCAGTTTTCCCTCAGCCATCCACCTTCTACGCCCAACTATTTTTCCTGCTGATAACAATTAGCGGATTCGTTGCACTATCTTTAGAGAAACCTGAATAATTGGCGGACAAGAACGGAAAATAGCGAAGCAGCTCTTTAAGTGATACGCATTTATTAACAACTTCACTAACCAGTAATTACCCGGGAAAATTACACAGTGCGCAACGTATTATTAGCGAGAGACTCGAATTTCAGGCTGTCAAAACAAGCTCGAAAGAGAAAGTCGGCCCCGTTGCAGAGCAACGGAACTGATTTGCAAAATCTCGGATCGGGCGCCACTTTCATAATCCGACTTTCATTTAACTCCACTGATTGCTCATTAGAAAAATGATTTGCCTGCCAAGAGTCGTTTTAGACAACTACGGTCGAGAGAATAACCAAGAAGCTTTTTGA
>JAOUZG010032936.1:5921537-5937891 GCA_026289955.1 Argiope argentata | reverse complement strand
AAAAAAAATCAAACGATGAACTATTGCTACAATTATTTTGATCTAAAATGGCTTAAAGAATCAAATTCATACGACGCCATAGTCATGTAATTGCACATATCATCATTACAACTCCGAGTGTATGGCGGCTGGCGCTCGTTAAATTTGTCGTGGTCGCAAAGTCCTCCATGTCGAGAATAATACCACTGGGGGTACTGGGTCAGAGGTGATAGTTCTCTGTTCCAGGTCTAAGTTATGATCTGAGATGAATGAATGAAAATGCATGAATGAAGTCCGCCCCCTAAAAAGGGCTGTAACATATGTGTAGCTAAGTCGTACTCTTGGTCATAGATGGCGCTACTTGTAAAACGAGAGACGCTCTTTTCGGCTTAAACCTGCTGCTGTATCAGTAGGGGGCTTGTCCATGGCAAGTGCCAAAAGTAACAACAACAACATCATAACATCTAATTTTTACTTTCAACTGCACTAATCCGAGCGATGTTTTTTCTCTCTCCTTCAAGAAGCCCTCTATATCTGAAGATAAAATTGGAGCAACATACACGACACCTGTATGTTGAGCATACACTATGCCTGTGGTTCACATGATTCATTTAATTAGATGATTTCTCCTCTCTTATAACTAAGAGACAGTGGACAAGGAATTTTTTTTAATAGAATGTGTGAATCCGTAACGTGAATCATGTTAGCGTATATACAACATTATAGTCACCTCTTCATATACAATGATGAATCTGACTCGTGCATCAAATTACTGAATTTTTAATTTTAAATCTGAAAAAAATGAAAGTATTTAGCAAAATTCAAAAATTAATTAAAAACGCTTCAATAGCTCAAATATCTTTATATTATTTTAGGAATTAATGATAAATGTCCGAAATGGGATGCATCATCTAATCAGAAAATTAAGTAAATTCATAGGTGAAAGAGTTAATAAGATTATTACGTTATTCAAATTATATTTTGCAAATTGAAAAGTAAATGTTTCTTACATAATTTAGCAAGCAGAAACTCGAAAATTTGAGCAAAGTTGAAAAAAGTGAACCCTCGGTATCCAAACATTTTATATGTCGGTTGTTTTATGCAAAAAACAATTTTTAAAAGAAATAGTTGAACTAAGACATTTTTTAAAATTAAACACATATAAATTTTAATCAATGAAATAGGCTAGCTCTTTCAGTTAAAATCCTAACTGAATATAAAGATAAACGATTGAAATTTGAAATCAAACATTTCAATTAGGGATGCACTATTTAGAAAATAACATCTGAAATATTTATCACATCATACAATATTTATAAACATAAAGTTTCATACTTTTTCAATGATTTAAAGTACTTTTGTAAGGCTTGCAAGCAATTGAATAGTGACTTAATTATTTTACGGTATTTTGTATAATAGTTGCAATTCAAAATGGGAACCACAGCCTAGTCTTTTCTCCTAAAGTATTTCATTTCGAGCAGTTGGAAAAACAAGATAAAGAGACAAAAATGAAAACGAATTGACGGAATCTGAAATCTGTCGCAATTTGTTCGACTCCATATTCATGCTTCTGATCCTTATCTAGCCAATCATCTCCCCATTTACATAAAGAAATCGCCGAGTTAAATAGCTGCGCTACACAATATCTTTATGAATAAGATCGGAGAGAGCAAATGTAATAAAAACAATCTCTTGAATAAATAAATGCCTTTTACTAAGACGTCCAATTCAAAATATACAATTTCATTTCTCCCCGCAGCAGTTTTCCGCGGGTATAATTCAGCTCTTATGGGATAGGCCATTCTAGCGGGTCATTTAGAGCAGGGTGTTACCTGTTCGAGAATGACCATGAAACCTTATTAAGACCAAATCTGCAGACCACCCTTTCGGCGTTTAAAAACTCTGTACGAAAGAAGTAGTCGCATCCTCTTGAGTTTTTGTTTTTCCCCTCTCCCTTTCCAACGAATATTTTAAACCCACCTCAACTCCCGCGACCTCTTCCCTTTCGAAGATCTCTCGTTGTTTTCGAACTGCCTTCTATTAAATTTGTGCGGTCTTGTTTTGAAAACAGGTTTCTTTCTCCAAAATTAGAGGATCGTTTCACTTGGTGATAATAATGCGCAAAAGATCCCCTGTGTTAACCCGTTGATCCCTATTAAAAACGAAAGTATAAACCACACCTTAACTTACGTAGATAGGTTCAGAACGACGAGTTCGAAATTACGGACTTTTAGTTGGAAGGGTTGCCAGATAAGGCCTTTTATCGCCGACTGGTAATGGATTGTTGCCAGATAACTTAAAAATGAGTAGTCACGAGTATAGTTTTATAATAGGGCATGTCCTACACCCTAGCAAATAATAATACTCTTGAAACAATTGCATTTTAAATTATAAAGAGTGTTAACAGTTACTTGTCACTATAGTCGACAACTGAATTGGAAAATAAATTCAAAGGTATCATTCAACTAGTTGGATCTTGGTGGAAAAGCTACGCGAGCGAAGGATTCCATGTTCGTTACCCGATTCCACCGAAGAGTCACCTCATAAACGTGTCTGGTGCACGTTAATCTGATCTCAAAATTACGAGATTCTTCTTATACTGGCCCTAGAGTTCCTTCAAAAACAGGACACTAATATAGCTGAACTAAACCTTAAGCTTGTTGCATTTACCAGAGGGCAATAAGCATAAATTCACATGAAGAGAGATATAATAATCTCGCCTCTGACGCTGCGTCAAGTGTACTACGGCATTTGCAATTAATAGGCGAAAGGTAGGTGGCTACGTTGAAAAGTCTTTAAAGTTTTTTGGAAAAAATGTGGACTTATTTACTTGATGTTCTTAATGTCTGAATTGTTTTCTTCACAAAACTATTTGAATTTTCTTTCTAATTTTATTTTTTGTTAAATTACAGTGATATTTTATATTTGCATTTACATTTGTTTTAATGCTACTTTACATCTTTGGATGCTGCTTTCCCGAATTCTAATCTTTGGTAGAATTTTCTTATTTTAAACCTCATAAATTAAAATATAATTAACATTTTTTCCAAATTTGGAATAATAATTTTCGAATAGGGTCTGATGTCTCTAAACTAGGAAATAAGTAATTTATTGATTTAGGAATATTCTATAGCTGATTTAATTTTTCATAATACAATAAAAATTGAAAAACTCAGGTTATCAGTCAAAACCCAATATTTAAAGGCATTATAGAAATGCAACTTATTTTTTTAATTCAGAAACCAGATTTCATTACTCAATTTTCGCATGGACTTAGGAAACAACGTGTTTACGTTAAAATCATTTATGTCTCAACCTTTCCCTTTTTACCAGCAACATACTCGAGTATCTTTCACTGATATGCCGTTACATTCAAATATTGCGATGTAATAAAAGATAGAGACAGTCATCAACCCCCTTCATCTACGGTTTACTCAATTTTTTGATTAACAGACACATTCTCTTTGAGATTCATTACTATTTTAATTCCAGTAAAAATACACGTAAAATGCATATTGAAGCATTTTTAAGTGATGTTTGGATTTTAAATAACTTAATACTTTTAATACTTTCATCTTAATTGCTAAATTAAAATTAAAAATCCGGTAATTCGATGCGCGACTTGGATTCCTCATTGTATGCGAAGAGTTCAATCTCAAGGTTATGTTCTAGTGTAACTCTCCAGCGTCTTTGAAATCGGTCGTTAATGTAAAAACGAATCTCGTAGTTAAATAAATTATCATAGTTAAATAAATTTAAATAAATTATGCAGTTATTTTTTTTAAAGAACGAGTGTTAAATATTGAATTATTTTTTGAGTTAATGGATAATGTTAGATATATTTTATGCTGTATTCGCCACTATTAAATACCAAATGCTGTAATATGTTCGTAAGTACCTTTAAATTCTTAACTTTAAACTATAGAGAGAATGTATTTAAGAACAGAATAATACGTTTCATTGTCTTAAATGATAGTATTATACAATTTATAACATTTCCATATAGTGAGGTGTTTAGCTTTTTAATACAAATGCTTGCTTGATATTCGCGTTTGAATACTTCAAAAAAAAATATTTTTTCTAAAAATATAGCGAATTTACAAAATTAAAAGCTTTTTTATATAATACTGTGTTGATACATCCTATTAAAAAATTTCAGTCACGGCATCATTTTTGTTCAGTGCTAGTAAAATGGTCAATGAGCAGAGGATCAAATTGTGCTTCTTTCCCATACCATAAATTATTTAGTTATAACACCTACTGTTTCAATTTACCATCAACTTTCAATAATTGAAGGACTTAAAATATATTGAAGTACCTTTGGATACAAATAGATAGATACAAATAAATAAAAAAAATGTAAATGCATGCATTGAAAAAACTATGTCAGCCAATTACTGCACAACCACCACACATTTATGTTACTTGCAACATATTTATCCAAAGATTTGAATAAAATTCCCAAGTTTAGTTAAATAATCAATATAGACAGTTCGCTATTCGAAGGTATGCTTTCAACGAAAGGTTTACCCATAGAATCCATCATGACTCATCCAAATCCAGCGCCACGAGCAGAAGGATTTGCATAGGCCTTTGATCATTGTCTCAGATAGAAGTGCTCAGTAATTTCAAGTGGAAACCATTCAACATGCGCATTAGAAGCAGCACCGGGAACCGAGAAGTCGTTATTAGCTCGAAGCAACATTTGAAAGCTCAATGTTTGAAACAACTTTTATATTAATGATCCTCTCTCAGTTATTATCGTGATTGAAAATTACTCTTGCATTATCAAGTTGCCCGTTTTTTATATCTTCATTATCAGAAGCTTCCGAGCTATTTTATCAGTTTTAGATCAGAAAAGGTTGTTAGATTTTTTTTATTCTTTCCAGTTTGGCCCGAATATATCTCGAATGAGTTCAACTGATTCAGATTTATTTATTTATTTATTGTTGAAAAGGATCTTAAGAAATAAAATCATATTAGGAGTTCTGTCAGGGTTTTTTCTCTCATCAACCTCAGAAGATGTTATAATAAATAACATACTTAAAAAAATTGTATTCATGAAATATGTTTAACACATTCTAAAAGTTATTCATAATTTATAATTTTCTTCTGTTTGATTATATAGTACATTGTTGAATAGAATATCATATCAAAAATAATCTTATCAGCAGAGCCTGTTTTTGATATTAAAATCTAGTATGAGATAGGACATGTTATCAAATTTGTTATTTATTGATAGAATATTAATTATTATCTAAAAATAATGCACAATTTATAATTTTCTTCAATTTAATTACATAGCGTATTTCATTTCATATTTTCCTTGCAATGTTAAACAAATTTTTGAGCATCTTTATTTTTAAGAACACCAGGTATAAAAATTGTGGAAATTTCAGACAAAAAAATATTGCAAGTGATTAAGACTTGAAATGTGAATGTATTTTTTAATTGAAATGAATGTACTTCTAATTGCTTCCGATATTCTATCGCTTAAAATTAGTCCTATTCAATTAGAGCGCTTGCATTAAGACTCATTTATAAGAAAAGTGTGTTTTTGTTGTTCAGTAATTAGAAACGATATTGACTAAGATAGTTCCATCCTCTGTAAGTCTTTATATGTGGGTATGGAAAAACTTGAGTCTAAATTTCATTAAAATCATCCCTCACACGTGGAACTGAATTTGGAATTAACTTACACATCCGTCAAGTCTTACAAGTATAACTAAAAACTTGCATTTTAAAATGATTCCATAAAAATAAGAACTTTAGACTGGTTTTTATATCAACGGGGGCTTTACGGAATAGAATGATCTGGCTTTTGAAAATCCTGAAAACCAGAGAACTCAAATATCAAATCATAAAATTTCAATAATGATTAGAAGCTAATGTCCTTGTAATGACAGGATGGGCGGTATCAAGCGATCGGATGTTAACTGCTTAAGAGGAGAGGCATTTCTCAGTTAAAATATTTAAATAAAGAATGCATTTTTTTGGGGGGGGAGGCTTTGAATTTATGGAAGCTTGTTTCCCAATATCTTAAATAAACTGTAGGAGTGTATTTGATGAGATGCAACTTATCGAATAATATTATGCTTGCTAAAATATACATAACTAAAATATCAAATAAATAATGATGAAGAAAAATTAAAAAATGAAACATTTCTGCTCTAAAATTCTTTAGTTACTATAATTTTCAATAAACCAAAAGATAACCTAAAATCAAATGACAAGAATTTAATGATAAAATAATTTTTTATAGAAAAATGAGCTGGAAAACTGAAATAGGATATTTTTCTTCACATATTATCATTGTAATTACCCATAAATCAAATAATGCTAAAATAAGTGCATGTTATTTTTTAATCGCATGCAAAAAATCGAAGCATTCAAAAGAAAAGTATTAAAATTACTAATTTTTTTTTAATTTATAAAAATTATTGCGAAAATTTCCACAGAAATTTATTTCTCAAATGCCATATAAAAACTATTTGTAATTAAGATGAAATTTTTGATGTAATGATTTATATATTTGCTTCAAATATAATTAAAATTCTATTACAATTTTTAAACATGTTCAGTTGCATTTATGTATTTAAAACTGAAAAAGTTCTTTTAAAATTTTATTATTAAATTTATTATTATATTACTTATCTTAAATTATATAAAAGATAGCAATTTATATTTCCAAAAATTCTATGAAAACAGAGAAAGGAAGAAAAACACCTCCTTACAGTCAAGAATTTTATTTTTTACCTATGAAAACTCCCCCTCCCTTTCTCTTAGGCCATCAATGGTTAAATTTTGATTAAATAATCCCATTTGACACATAATGAAACAAACAACCGACGTAGCCAATCGCAGTCACAGTTAATTCAGCCCATTTAAAAAGAATGAAAAAATGATCCTGCAAACTATATTTAGATATTTCATTTATACACAATGTTGTGGGGTCAGGAATCATGAAAAATTAATCAAAAACTCGATTAGGAAGTTCTTTATTTTATTTTCGCTTTTTTTTCTTACCTGGGCGGTATGTTTTTAATTACCGCTTTCGGTGCAGGTAATTAAATAATCCGATGCAGCTCTTAGATTGGAGACAATAACATTCGCATCGCATTATAATACAAATAGAATAAATTATTTGTTAGCTTGAAGGCTTCGATTGCATTATTTGATGAATAAAAAAACAAATGTGCCACATTTATAATTTGGTGGGGATATAATTGATTCTGGAAACAATAGATCTTAGAATTGTTAATAAATCAAAATAGAATTTAGCAAGGAATGGGGGTGTTTCCATTTTTTATAAATTTAAGAAAGTACATAAAAAATGAAAATTTTTTGAGAAAAACGTATGGTCAATTTAATACTTCATACTATTTATTTATTATTCATAAATCATGCATATATACGCTGTAAATGTTTTGTCTGAAACTCTTTTCAAAACTCAAATGTATTCAACCAATGATTTTAAAATTACTAATTTTCATGAAGAAATATAATTTAAAAATTATAATCTTTCCATTGAATCTTGATTTGAGAGATTAGGGTTGCGTTTTGTACCGTTTTTGAAAGCTTCTTTGCTTTTAAAAAAATGATTCGTACTGGAAAATACTGATATGGGCTTTTTAAGCCTTTATAATGAAAACCCTAGATTTAAAAAACCTCTCTCAGATTTTTTAGAGAGAAATTGCAATTCTAATTATATAATGGTAATATATACTTAAATATGAAAAAAATGCAACAAAATGTTAATGAATTTGGTTGAAACAGGGATTTAAAAATTCAATCTTTGTACTCTTATTTATTGCGCTGAGTGAGAGATTTCATCAAGATACAAAATGCGTGCATCGACATAAAAAAATGTGGCAGGTTTGAGATTAAAAAAGGGCTCTGAGTCAATTTCAACGTCTACAAGAAACAATCGTTTTTGTGATGGAAAAGTAAAATATAATTAATAAAATAATGTATTAAATTGCACTTTTATTACCGAAAATATAATGCAATTATTTTGTTTACGCCAGAAGACTTGGCTTTGAAATCACCTGCTATTTCTTACAGAGAACAATAAAAAAAACTGTATGGGCAATTTCTGCTTTCTTTACATCTTTTACAATATATGACCGTTTACTCGTGCGAGGAATTTTAAATCTATTATTAAACCTGTAAATAAGCTGAATGAGTTGGTTTTTAGTCTATTAAGTTTTATTAAAGATAATATATTAAGATTTATTATTATTTGTTTGCGCATAACCATATTCGTGTTCCTTTGAGTTCAAACAAAATAAAAAGATATGTTAAAAACTGATAAACATTCAGGCCTGTTTTTATCCTTATCCATAAATTAGTTCATTTTGCAAAAGTGCGCAGTTTTCCTTTTCTAAAATTTTAAATGCTTTTTAATTTCAATAGAGTGATAATTTCTCTCTCTCTTTCTTAAGTCTACAATTTAAAGGTTACTTTGAATAATTATTACGTAACACACCAGTTTTCCCTATTTTTCATTGCCAAGTAACACATAAAAAATTATATTTATTAGCTACTGAAGAAAAAGAAGAGGAAGTTAAATCTCTAAGAAAACATACTTGATTTATTACGATAAAAAAATAAGTAAAAAAATCAAGAAAGAATGTTATTCCTTTGTTGCCAACCTGGAAGTGCTGAAATACAAATTTGCAATAAAGAAAAACCTTTCTCTTCTTTTTTTTTTTACTTAATGGTTGGCCTACTTTGAGGAGTGTGAAAAGAAAACAGATTTGATGAAGTGCTAAATACATTTTTGCGCTTTTATGCGAATCATAAATTCAGCCCCAGAAAAAAAATTTGATTTATGCATGTAAGCCAAACCACGTATATATTACTGTCAAATGTACTCCGGGTTTTATTCAAAATCTATACTTTTTTATGCCCGTCGGCTCATCCAGATTCCGACTCAGTACTAATGGAATTGATTGCAAATGATGGGTTGACGCGCTGGAATGCAAATCCGGAGCACTTAATGTCAGCGCTGTTATCTCCGATTTTTGAAATATTTGACACAAGGACAAAATCCTTGATTATTATTTATGTAGCAGTTTTTAAACCGATGCTTCAGAGATTGAAAAAATATATATATAGTAATGGGGAATGCTGCTGCTAAATTGTTCTTTCCTTGGTGAACGCGTTTATCCTTTCGGAAAGAAAAATGTTTTTTGAATGCCATAAAAATATAACCTCTGAATTTTTTTCTCGGGAAATTTTTTCAATGTGGTAAAACTTGATCGTCGTTAAAAGGACTGAATATTGTAATTTTCACTTATAAAAATTACATAAAGTATTTTAAAAAACAAATCGCAGGTGACAAGTTTAAATATCAAGCCAAGCGATTACGCATAAACGCGTCGAACACATTATTAATGGTCGTATGGGAAATTTTGTAATAAATCATAAAGCAATAAAATTGTCAATTTCATTAGATGAAAAAATTACACATCGACCGTGACAAATGCGTTTCAATGTAGATTAAATTAGCCAATTTATTAGAAGATTGTCTCTTAAAAGTGGATGAAGAATATCTGAATTCTCCACTCTTTATAATGTAACAAAAACGGTGGGTTGGGATTTTGAATGTCTTGCAACTGCATCCAAAGGTTGATACAGATTCACACAATCTGGATAATCCACTTTCCTCCTGTGTATCTGTCCATGTGTATGGTTAAACGTTAAATCCAAAAGCGCAAAAATGAAATGAAATTGTAGTTTTGTCGACAAAAGTGTACATTTGTAACAGTTCTGACAAAATGTTGGTCGTCTGTCTGTCGATTTGTTTATTATTACGCATGAGAATGCAATGGCTTAAAAACGAAATATGTAAGATGAATAAAACTTAAAAATAATACCAGCATCAAATTCCGAGATCTGTGAAAAATTAACGACGACAGCGAGAAACGAGGAGGGCACACGAGAAAGATACAAAATTCATTCTTGATGTTATTCACTTTGTTGTGAAAACAGGGAATGTGTTCATGATGTGGATGTCTTCGAGAAATTAGCAAAGAATCCCCCCTCGATGATTAGAAATAATCCTATAATGACTCAAAATGCAAGATAATGTTTTAATCCTCCTGATGAAGTGCATGAAGTTAAAATAAATTAATTTTGAAGCTTATCAAAATGATCGACCCTCTTCGAACTCCTTCGACGATGAAGTAAGATCACAAATAAGATTTTTGCTCCTTACGTTTCTGATTCATTAATTTTGACATTTTGACGTTAATCTTAACATTTAGAAATTTGAATATCTGGATACCATTAATATTATCTGCTACATCTCTGACTATCGCTTCATTTCTCGCAACCCTTCTTTTATGCAACGTTTCGCCTTCCCTCTCAATATTTACATAGATTGTTTCTGTTCTCTTGACTGATTTTGCTCTATGCGAAAACCGATTCATTAATCACTTCTATTCCCTAATCATGTCTAATATCTCAGGGGGGGGGATTCTTTTAACAGCATTGCAATTCGAAGATTCAAACTTCTGGCACAAAGAGCAGAAAGGGTGACATCGAAAATCCGTTTTCGCATGCGCCCGAGATTTGTTCTTCGGAATTTTTCTCTATCGAGTCGCATCTGATAACGATCGCACACAAATCCATTTTAATGGTTCCCTGAAATAACATCGAAGCGGGTTACCAGGCTATTTTAACCAATGCGCTCATGACAAGTGACTTTTGGTGGTAAGAAGGGCCAAACGATGAACTGAAACTAGCAGGTAGTATCCCATACCTTATAGAAGTCGGAAAAAAGACTTCGAAATGAGTTGATCTCCGCCCTCAGACTTTGTTCGATCATCTGTATTTCGGCAAACGGTCCGTTGAGAGATTTCAAATATCATTTTCCCTTTTGTGTTACTGCCCTCAGACCCTCTGATGTATCGATCTGAAGCGATTTTGTGACAAAAGCATTTTGACGTGTGAGCACGCCTTTCCACCATAAGTCGTTAATTTTGGTGTAAACGATGATAGGAATAAAAAAATTAGGATAATAGGTAGAGATGATATTGCTACATGCATAGTATACTTGCATAGAGTGTATAGTAAGCTTAGTAAATGCCTATGACGTATCTCATGGTCGCAGGGCCTACATCAGTGCGATAACACATTCTGTCACACAAAATATCTTCCATCCTTCTACGTCTTTCAATGTTTAGTGAAAAAGATCCGTAAAAGACAAAGTCTGCGACCAATTTGAAGGAAATGAAAGGCGAAGAAATAATTTTCAACGATATAGAGAGCCCAATTCAAAGCATGCAGGGGGTTATCGAACGATCATCAACTAGTATCTTTTCAAGTAGGTATAATTGTTACCCTTGAGACCAAATGAAATTATTTAGGACAGTTATCATGGAAAAAAAGACCTTACTTTTATATTGTATTAAAAAATTCTTTCTATCATTATTTACATGAGAATTATAGCTAAATAATATTGTTGCAATTACTTTGAATGATCGTCTAAATACGCTTCCTTTCAACGAACTATTAAAAATAGAATTTCTTGTTAAATTTTATAATAGCTCTCTCTGTCACGAGGGTTTTGAAAAAATGCCATGATTATAATGTTTTTTTTAATTTGGAGATTCTCAATTGGATATTTACGATTATAAAAATGACATGTGAAAAAAAAAATGCTGATTTAAGCAAAAACTTTTTACGCATCATTCATAAAATTTCATCAAATACTTAAATACATACATCTTACATAATTTGTTTCAATTCTCAAAATTAATTTATAGAACTTAGTTATAAGTTATCTCAGTATTTCCGCAATATTAAAATGGAGTACTTAGAAATCAGAATTAAAGGGGTTTTTTTTCTAAATATAAACATTAACTTTACTTCTATGCTCAGCTTCACTTTCTAAAATTTAAGTGGTTATCATGTATATTTCTGGATTTTTTTCAGTCACAAATAATGCTCATAATTATTTTTTATAAAAATTCTATGACCTGCTCATTGAAAAATCTCTTTTTTACACGCTTTAGCATTTATACTCGTATCCATAAACTAAGGATAATTCAGAAGCACGCGGAAATTGAAATCATATGCAAATTGTTGGAAGCCACCAGATGACACCGATAGTGAGATGTATGATGAGAGTGTAAGAGAGAGAGAGATGCATAAGCAATACAGGCAAATAAGTAAAATTGTTCTTAAGCGCTTTACAAACCTTTATGTGCAAAAACCGTATAGTTATGACACAAAGGACTCATTTGGATGATTTTGCACATGGTAGAATTATCGGCCTTCTAGAACGTGAGTGTACCTAATTAGTTGTATCCTAAGAGCTTGGAAGCGCCTAGAGTGTCATCTCCTGCCTTTGGCAACGATTCCATAATGTCGAATGAGAGCCAGTATTTGGCAGTTAATGCCAAAAGAAACAGACGGAGCACAGCATCAGACAGGTCTCGTCAGCTCTCTTCAGCCATTGGTACGACAGTTTCACGGCTGACCGTATACAGACGCTTAGGATAAATTGGTCGATTTGCTCGTAGGCCTGTAAGACTCTGTTCCACTTACTGCAACTCACTGTCACTTTCTGTTAGCCTGGAGTGGAGAGCTTACATTGTGGATACCGCATCAGAGGGCAAGTGTGATGTTTTCCGACGAGTCCAGGTTTAGCTTGCAGTCTGATTCTCGCCGGATATTCATATGGATAGCGACAGGTTCCCGTTAATACCAAGAGAACATCATTGAATGGCACCGTTATGGTGCAGGACTGCTCATTTGGGGAGAAATTATTCTGGGTTCCAGAACTGACCTGCATGCTCAGACTGGAATCATGACAGTTCACATCTAACGGGACGTCCTTCTGGAACAACATGTAGGTTTATTTTGGGTTACCGTGGCCACATAATTCGGGTTTATAGATGACAATGATCCTACTCACCGTGTAAACATAGTAAAAGGATGCCTTCGATCGAAGGATATCACCCGTATGGACTGGCAAGTATTCTAATCGAATTTGAATCCAGTTGAGCATGTATGGGGCCTGCTTGGCTGAAAAGTTGCAGGAAGTTCGAAACTTTGGGGAGCATTGCTTGATGAGTGGTGTAATATTCCCCAAAATCATTTTGATAGTTTGATGCTCAGCATGTCTAGACGTTGTACGGATTGCATGGCATCGCCTGGGAGACGTACTATATATTAATCATCACAGCAACCGTGTAATATTTGTAATTTTCTCCAGGGAGCAAAACATCGCAATTTTTATTAATGATATCAAACCTAGAACCTCTTTTTTGCTCTTTACCTTTTGTTTAATAAAAAGACTTTACAAATAAGTCACATTTCTGTCGCTTCTGGCTCTTTCTTTTCTTGACTTTGCAGTATTCTTAATTTATGGACACGAGTGTACAATCTTATCATTATTTAGAGAATACTCCGGTTGCAATTATTGTATGAAGTATTTCGATTTGATGGCGGTACAACAGATTTATCGTAAACGCTGAGTGAGCACAATAAGTTCAATGTAGGAAAACAAATCGGTTTCAATCATTATATTTTTCGAAAAAAAACTTCAGATTCATTAGAATTAGCAATCACTTCCTGTCCCTAACTATTAGTATAAAAACTTTTTCATGTGCAAAAATACTTTAAATTACTTCATGATTTATGTATTATAAATTATTAGAGTATATTTTACTGAATAATATTATTGCCAAATTATCTTTTTAAGTTGATGATTGCATAAAAACACCAAATAAAAATTCATTCAGTTGTATCTACAAATTTTTTTTAAAAAAAACGTTATTTATTGCTCATAATAATTATTCACAATGTGGTAATCATTAAGTCTTCTTTCCTTGTTCATTCAACTTTTTAAAAAATTAATTTTTGATGTCTCTATATTTAGAGATGGAAATTAAATTTCAGACGGCGTTTTCATGACTTATCATCAATAAAATGTTCAAAATTAAATTCAAGCTGAATTTAATAACTTCATATATTTAAACTGATTCAAATGAAACATTTACTTAAAATCCAAATTAAAATAAATTCATTTTTGAAAAAAAAATTGTGTGTAGGGGTGTGAGGATAATCTAAATATTTAAATTATATATAAGTCTTATATATATCTAAATATTTATTTTAGTTTAACTAAATATTAAATATTTAATTAAACTAATATTACCGCTGGCATATATTTCAATAAACTAGTAGAAAAATCAATAAACAGCAAGGAAATGTTAAAAAGAGAACGTACAACAAAATTCACAACAATCATTTTAAATCAGCAACATATAAACATGTAAAAAGTGCAGTAGGAGATGCACAGCTGTTGAAGAAGCTATTTCAAAAATTAAGAAATAATAGAAAATTTTAAAGTAGAAAAATTATTTTTAAAAAAATATATGTTAGCAGTTATTGAGATAAATTTCTGTTTCAAGCATTTTTTTTTCTTTTTTTTTCATATTACTAGGCAGCTCCATTTTTTCAATGCAATTCTATCTTTTGCAATGCTGACTGACTAACAGCGTATAGAAGACGAAGTATGTTTCCGTTTTCCGAGAGCTGTTGGCCACAATTCAAATATTACAAAAGTAACCAACAGTTTTGCGATTTTTATGGCTTTCTGAAGCGGAAAAGTACCTTTAAATTCCAGGGATAGTTCAACTATTTTAACCAAATCGCCAAAAAAGTCGTCAACAATTTGGCGATTTTTACGGCCTTCGAATACAGAAAAGTACCGAAGAGGGGTAATTAAACGTCATTTTAACCGGATGAAATTTCATAATTAAACGCCGATTAGCAGGAAGAGGTAGGCCAATTGAATAACTTAAACACAAAATGGCAGAAAACACTCTCATAAAAAGTGGGATTATTAAAAATGGCATTAAAAGCTGCTAACGAAAGAGTCAAACTTAATTTTAAGATTAAGTCTCCTTACCAAAACAATTTAGTTTTGTATAAAAGAATGAATGGAAATTTACGTGTGCCTACCTGTGATCAGTTTTTGAATTGAAATAGCCGAAGAAAATATATCAATGCTGGTCTTGCCCTCCTTTTTGTGAAAACGTTTACAGAAAAAGTGTCACAATGGGAAAAATTTCCATATAGTCTCATGGCCTAATGTGAGGAATCTGTGGATTCACACGAAAACTTTGTGAAATTGGATTTTTCATAGTCTAACTTTAAGAGATACTTGTGAAAAATTTCTTTTTATGAAACCATGCAAATGTACCATTTATACATCCTTTTATAAATGCCTGTTTGCTTTATCAGTATCACTGACGAACACTATGCCCCCCTCTTCTGACTGAATGGAAACCTTACTTTATTTATATTCAGTCAAGCAATAACCACCAGAACGTTCTCATTCTATTCCTGGTTAGATATTCCAGTACTAGAAAGACACTCGACTTGTTTTTACTATTGCTGGAAAGACATTTTCTGAGACAATTTCGTTTCAGATATGAGCTTCATTTTGCTACAGAAGTATATAATAAAGATTTAACCATGTTTAACTTATGATCCCAATTAATATTTCAATCCTCCTAAATGTCTTTGGAGAACAATTCATCTCAATACAATGATCGATAAATTGAGCGAGATGAAACGTGTTCAATGACGCCATCGCAAAGATTGATATCGTCGGTGTGTTTATCTAACGTCCTCACACCTTAACATGTATTTACCGAACAACTACTTTGTTTTGAGATGCTCCTGTGAATATATTAGTCATAAATTTCAAGTTTCATTTCGAAGCGCTTTCTCACGTTGTCAGCGTATGTTATTCTTCTTGAAAAAATTGAAGTATTTAACAAAGGAAACGGCCTGAGAAGAAGAAAGTTGTTCGTTTTTCATTCGCCGTTTTTTAATGAAGTCCAGAAGGAGGAAGGCCGTTTCTTCTGTAAGTCAGGGAGAGAGTGAAAAAAACCTATTTTTCTTCTTGAGCGTTGCAATCGTGTCGTCCTAGAAAAATGCTGATCAATCACCTCTGCTTTTTGAGGTCATCTAACAGAGCCAACCCTAGTCGGAAAAAAGTAAACAATGTTGTATCTATCTAGTCGATCTGCAAACGGCGGCAATCATTCTTTTTATGAATACTTTTACAAGTGCTTTCTTTTTTTTAGCAACTTTTACCATTTGCCTATTTTTTTAATACTTTTCACCTGCTCCAATTGTTTGCGATAGTGAACGCAAGCAAAGAGAATCAGGAAGGACGAAACAACTTTTGTAAGTAAATTATTTCTTTCGTTGGTGTTGAATCATATCAACAATATTTTCCTGACTGGAAAAAAAACAGAGTCATCTACATCTTTCACATGTGAAACAAATCCAACATCTTTTCATATATATATATTTTCATATATATATATATATATATATATCC
>JAOUZG010032936.1:5885102-5916537 GCA_026289955.1 Argiope argentata | reverse complement strand
AAAACACTCCAATTCTTCGAATGCTTTTGTATTCATTAATTCAATATTACGCTTCACTAGTTAATGCATCAGCAACACTGTTAAATATGCATGGTGAAAGAATCTCCGCGTTACCTAAACCACCATTCAGTCAAGAAAGAAATGCTAATAAACCGGATTCATCAAGCGAGCAGTTTAATTAACGTCGCCAGAGAAGTAATTGCCGTGACTTCCGTCGTTACAATACGAAAACCTTTGTTTCCTGAAATATGATTGGTTATTTTGTGAACTAAGCAAACATTTTATGAAATAACTGAATGGCCCATTTTTACTGCAACATATGCACATTTTAATTTATCTCAACAATAATTTTCTGTAAATCGATTCTATTTCATTTATGTGTCTGTAATGACAAGCTGGAATTTTATTTCATCTCTTTATGACGAGTTTAAATTTTAATTTATATTTCTATAATATAGCCTGAAAAATCTGCATCCTGAGGAATAAGTTGACGGCCAAATTCAGCTCATTTGTAGTATTGTGGTAGTTTTAGGGAGGCATTAAAAGAGAATATTCGTCAATTTTATCATGTTAGCAAAATGTCAAGAAAACACAGTTTAAATACTCATGTATGATCCATTTTTTAATTATGAATCTAATTCAAAGTATTCGTCTCCCTTCTGAATAAATTACGAGCAAGACAAATCTGTTCATTACGACACGACTGCCCTCTCGACCTAATCACGGATTTAATCACCGCAGTCGTGTTGAGATGACTGTTGTGTGCACCAGAGAGAGGGACACCTTAAAACTCTCCCACGTGATATCGGCTGAAATTGTTACCCTCTCACAAAAGATTGTCGCCTTCGGCAAATCAGAGAACTTCTTACATGACATTGTCTTGCAATAATTGCGAAATATTAACCTGTGGTGGGAATCTAGAACTTTTATTGAATCCGCAGTGCGATCTGTGGCGAATTTTTTGGCGATTAATCCCTGTCTTAGGGTTACAGTATCCCAAAATAGAAACAGGCGTGTTTTAAATGCACATTTTTCAACTAATCGAAACCCAAAATGTGACACGAAAATACACTTGTAAGTGTAAAATCCAATACAAAATTTTAAGTTAAATAAGACGTAATGTTGAAGAGGTATCACGTTTGCGTGCTTCTGAAAGTACAAACCGACAGACATTCAACCTCTCTTTGGATTTAGCTCAAACTTGGATGGATGTCTACTTTATAGACATTAGATATGGGCATTGAATTTTATACATCTAGTTCTCTTCTTCTCCTTTTTGTTTCTGTTCATTTTGTAGTTAATACATTAAAGTATATTCAAACAGTCGGATGGATTGACTTTTTAAGTAAATTTTGCTCAGAGTTTAATATAAATTTACAATTTTGGCATAAAAAACAATAAATCTATTTTCAACTGTCTAGTTCAAAGCTTTTTTAAACCATCCTCTTCATACCCAAACATTTTTTAAAAGGGGTCTTTCGAACTCTGGGTAGTCAAAAATATGAAGATTCATCAAAATTTCAAGTTTGAATTTTTTGAGGATTGCAATATTTTCACTGTACTTTGTATTCGAGAAAGTGCAACATAATTACAGGCAATAATAATCTTCATAAGTAAAAGCGGCTTGTATCTTGATTGATTTTTTTCCATCAACTCAGTGGAATCCTAGCCACACATTCATAACGAAATGGATCAAAGAAAACCCAAACTTTCTCTCTTCTCTAATCGAAGAAAAATGGGGGGGAAAAATCCGCCTATCCACTTTTCATTCCTAACACATTCCAAAAGAGCAAACAAGGCTTGGCAAGGGGGAAAAAAAGAAGAAATGAAGCGCTTGTGGGGAGGAAGAGGCGGGGGACCACATCTTACCTTGGGGGTGGTCGAAGGAACGACAGTGTTTCGTCCTCGATATGTCAACGATATTTCATGTCACATGATTAACGTGAATGTGCTGAGAGAGCTGGCCCAGAATATAAAAAATAAAATAACCCTCTCCAACCATAAACCATATGAGGCCCTTTGTTGGAGTATGTAGAACAGGGGAGCATCCTCCGAGGTGTCGGGCCCTTCCTCATTGTTCTCATTAACCCCTTTTTTGCTGTCTTTTCGAAAACTCGAGGGGAATAGCTAATGGGCAATCTAGAAAAGGAATTATGCTTTCGTTTTGAATAATTATTTACTCGGCTTTTCCCTTTTGTTCATTCTCTTCTATTTTTCCCACTCTTTATTAGGAGTAGTTTTTGAAAATGTTCCAAAGTGTGGAGGTATTGGTGTCGTGCTGAGTTTTGACGTAAAACAGTTTTATTTATTTTGTTTAGGTTTGCAAGACAAAGAAAGGAAAGATACTTTTGAAAGGATTTTTGAGAGAAATGGGATTTTAAACGTATCTCAACTTCAAATAGAAAAAAAAAAATGAATTCAAGTTTTTCTCACAGTAAATAAATTTGAAGTTGACTGCAGACGGAAAATAGCCTGCTGTAAACTGCTTTCTGATGTACTAAAATTTTGAATTCAAAATTCCTTCTTTTTATTTTAAAGGATGCGAAGTTTGTTGAATAAACAGAAGAATCTTTAAGTTATTTATATAAGAATAAGAATCCAAAAATTAGAAGTGATGAATTAATAATGTAAATTATCGTAAGTCATCATGATAACACAATATTAAAAAATTAAAGAAATTTATGAAAGAAAAAAGCTTCTGGATAAATTATATCTCGTATAATTTATGCTTGGTAAAGATACATTTAAAGATATAAATATGGTTGAGATAGATTTTTTTTTGTTTCCTTTACTTTATCTCATACTTGCTGATATCTGTGCCTCATAAGTAAATATTTTTCAACTTTCTTTCATTTTTCAAAGTCATTTCAATTTTGGCGCGTAAATAGAAATACACTTATAAGAATATTAAAATGAAAAAATTCGGTATTTTAATAATTTAACCAATTGTTTAAATTTCTCGGATCCGTTTGAAGATTACATAGTAAGTGTAGTTCATCAAAATATTGAAACTGGTCTTAACTCTTATTTAAAGTCTAAAATTAGTTATAAAAAACACATTATGCTGTCATAGTGAACACTTGATATTAAATGCACTCGAGCAGTTTCGCCGCGCATTTACAAAGTGAGAAAAAGAGGCAAATTCCTTTATGAAGTTAAAATGCATTGGTTATGGAATAATACAGCGTGAAAAAAAGGAACAAAAGAAGTGGGTTTGACCATGATGCGAGACTTTTTTTTAAAAAAAAGAAAAGTTCTTTGGACCACCTGCACATCTTCAATCTTTGACTACGATCCGTCTCTTTCTCTTTGTCCTAACAATTTCACGTAGGCTTTGTTCGGATATCTATGCACGGTATTAAGATACGGATTTATTCAGAAATATGACGAAAACAAAACCTTCAAATTTCTGTAGAAATAATTTACACGAACATGTTGTTTGACGAGATGAGCCTGTCCCTTTTGGTAATACAATAATTCTAAAATGCTCGTTAAAACCTTACTGTTATGAAATTTCATATTAAAATTCATTCCGAAATTAAGATTTCCTTTAAAATATTTGACATTTATTTAAAATGTTAGCAAGTTTGTCGATTTGTTAATTATACTTTTTTTTGGCCTCGTAGTTATTTTTTATTTTCAACCACATTAATCGTGTAATAAATAAAATTAACTTAACGTATTTATATAAATAATTGCATTTTGCACATGATTATTTTCATTTCTGATAAGTTTTTACGTTTCAGATTCTTAGATATGTTTTCATTATGTATTTATACATACACTGTAGCGAAGGACATTTACATGAGCAGGACTCTTTTTTTAAAAGGCGTTTTATCTTGGCAGAAATGTTTTTCCCCAAATTCACTTGTGTGTAATGCTGATTGCTGATAAAGACAGCGAAAAGAAAGCCTTTTAGTTATTATAATAATTTTCGTTTGAATAGTCTTGATTATCAAACCACAGAAGAAACCGAGAAATTCAGCCCTTTAGGTAACCAGGCAAAGACAGTAACAGCTTTCAGCAACCGTTTCACTGTTTCAGCCTTCTTTCGAATCTTAACTCGCCTATCGCTGCAAGTGCCGGTTACGTTTTCTGCAATGATGAATTAACGCGGCGTGTTGCAGAATTAACATTCTCTGACGAAGAACTGAAGTAGTAGCGGAGGAAGTTATGTTAAGTAATTCTTATTTGTGAAAGCAAATCATAAATCAAATTATTTTGATCGTTTTTAACTAGGTACAAAGAAAAATAATGCAACACTGCATTTTCTTGCCAACCTACCAGAGAAAATATTCAAATAAACACGGCTCGAGTTCCCAAGGACGATTTTTTTATTCTCTTTTTCCTTGCGTCCGCATGATCAGGCAGAGGCGAAATTATGAGCGGAGTGAGTTATAACCTGACAAACACACCTAGCCTTGAAGTACCTCCAATAAGTTCGGCTTTTTGACTTCAAGATTAATGTTTTCGTTTACGAGAGAAGAAGAGTTTCGATTCTGAAATGTGTGTCGTGATCCCGTCACTTGAAATCTGCGTGGCTCTAATGACTGCGCTCGCCAACTGTTGAACTCAACGCTCGTAATGAAGTGGCGGGACATCGCTCAGTTTAGTGATAAATAATGATGTTTTTTAAACGAGCGTGTACAAAACTTCAATGGTATGTATATATTGTATGTGCATAACAATAATCAAACAAAAGCAAACACAAAAATGCACGAGGATTGCATATTCCATCCAAATAAAACACGAACCATATTAAGTAATTTTTAAAAATCATGGAAACCGATTGAAAATCAGGTCCGACTCAAAATCGGATTCTTTTCACACTCCCTCGAAAGTTAAGCAAGATATTCGCAAATAAATTTTAAAACAAATTCTCATTTTCATCCAAACCTGATAGATTTTAATATAAAAGACGTCCTTCCACTTTAATTGTAAAAAATTGGCTGAATGGATCGGTCATGATAAATATCTGTTACTAACAGCTCTATCCCTGAACATTTTCGGATACAGATTTATTTATTTCAATTCTAACTCTCATTCTCTAAATTTTCTGATTTCTTATTTCAAAATTTCACAGCCCTATCATTACATTATTGCAGATATTTAAACAGTTTTTAAATATTTGCCATGAATATATACTAACAAGAGTTACTCTTTATGCTATTTCCAACAGTTTAAATAAGACGAAATAACATCATATGCATTTTACTATTATATGATTTATGGTTAATAAATGCCTGATTTCGCTTGTCCTATGTTTCGCTTGTCCTTTTTTAAAGTATGCTTCGGAATCGATTCTCACTAGATAGTTTATATCATATTATGAGAAACCGGTTTTAGTTTATATCATATTATTAAAAAATAAATAAATACCCATAAAAGTACGTACCGTGTTTGAACGATTGGAGGTCCCGCTGCATCTTCTTGACTTTTTCTGAAAGAAAAATAAATTATTATTATTAATCTTGAAACTCATATTAAGCATATATGAAGTAATGAATCGTATTCTGTGCGAATGAAATATAACAAAAAGTACTCAATTTAACTTTCCAATCAGAGAATTTTCTGATAATTCTTATTATCCTTTTAGTTATGTGCAAAATTAAAGGTTTTACCTCAATTTCAATCTTAATAATTGTGTTAAATATTAAAACCATTATGGAACTCTGAATGCTAAGAAGTAAACTGTAACATACTAAAGTAATTTTTTAAAAAAGCGGAGAAAGCATAGTTACTTTAAAAGAAAATAAACTTACCCCCCTAATTAATTTTGTATAAAATTATATAGTTAATGTATCATACAAATATATTGTAACAATAGTATATTTGATCAGCAACGTTACAGTATAATCACGTTACTATAAAAGAGCACATCAAACGGTTCGTTGATATTTGCTTGCACGTCTCTCTGTAGGAATCGATTAGTTTAGAAATCATGAATTTCAATAAGCAGATGTTTTATCCAGCAATTATTCCCTAAGAAACTGTTAATCTCATTACATGGGACCCCGATTTTCACCCGAAATTTTTTTTATTACTTAGAGGCATCTTGAGTTTAATTCCTCCGAATAATCACTATCAATGAATTTTGATTTTGCACGTGTCAATCTATGTACTACTGTAATGTAACTGCCATTTGCCAATGTAATACCTTTAATCAGTATATTATAAGGGCCTTGTTGAATGACATTTGAATTAGTACTTATTTTTAAAATTGTCTTCTTTATATATAAATATAATGTGGGGAGGAGTCTAACCAAATCTTCCAAAAATGTTATACTCTTCATAGCGTGGTTTTAGTGGCGTGATGTCTAGAGGTTTTTTAAATTTACGGGTAAGTTTCTAAACCAAGATTAAAATAATGCAAACGAAGGAAAAAGAGACTCCTTTACAAAAATAAAAGAATTTATTTAGAGTTAAAGAGGAATATTTACAGGGAAATATGAAAAGAATTAAAACATGGAAATATTAAATAAACAGAAAGTTAGATTATATCCTCCAGAAAAACGTTAGAAGTAGGCAAACATTGTGACTGAAAACATATAACCGCGTAGCTTTGCTAGCGGGAACCGCTAACGCATGGAGACAGATGCCTTTCTTTTACGGATGTTAGTGTGGCCTCTGGCTCAATATTAAATGGGACAATTTTTCAAAAGCTCGATAGATGGCGTTGCTCTTGAATGTTGTACTAATTAAAAGTATCGTCCACTGGGAAATGATCTAACTTTTAAAAACTCTTGCTTTGAATTACATCTACCATCGGATGCTGACAATGAAGGCAGATGGTGGTTAGATAAAATAGCTCTGTGGAGTATCCAATGTATATATACAAGAATAGAGTAAGCATTATAATCTTCAAAGAATTATAACTATAGATTTTGACGAATTTTCATGTTTTTAGAACTCTCTGAGTTCAATAACTTTTTTTTTTGAATTCTGAGTTTCTGTTGAGAAAACGATAACTCAAAAATTCTTTTAACTAGAAATATAAAACTTGTTGTATGATTTTACAGAAAATGTAAAGATATTTTTCAAATTTTGAGGAAAATTGATGTTAGAAAAAGCCTGTTCAGCTGTTCAAATATAAGTTAACACGATAACCACACACAAAAAAAAAGACCCGCAAAACCAAAGACCACTCTCACTCATTTCGTATCGGACGAGGCAACGACCGCCTTCTTCTCAGTGCTTACAGCCGAATATATAAATAAATAGAGATGCGCCTTCATCCATAGCTGTGATTTTTCACCTGTCATTGGGACCATTTCTGTGAAAGGGGACCGCGATCTCACCCCACTCTCACACAAGGTATCATTTTCAATGCCAATTGGACCGCTCGAGACGTTTAATTATGACGGACAGCGTCATTTGGCTGTATCGTCTTCTGTTTCATGCAGGTAGTAATTACCTCCTCACACCTTTATTAAAAAGTTGCGCATTTATCACTTTTATAAAGCAGATAATTTTTCATTTATTATTTTTATTATTGTGAATCGAGCTCAAGATTCACCATGTCTTTCTATGTTGCGGCATTAACATAGGAATTGCTCTAAATTTCGTTTTAAATGGTGAATATAGAATCATACATTTCTCTTTGCTGAGAGTTAAAATCACATACAGGCATTAATAACAACGAATGGCTCTGCTCCCTTTTTTATAACTTCTAAAATCTTAAGAGGATGTTCACGCTTTCATTTCTTCTAATTATTAAAAGTAGAATTTATCTCTCACAGTACAAATATTCCACAGTTAGAATTAAATTTTAAAAAAATTACCAATGCTTTAGAATTAATACACATGATCAAATATTGTATTTTAAATCGTTACGATTAAAATATAATTTTAAATTACTTAAAATATTTGTATTATATCCATTTTTTCATTGTGATAATTATTTTGAGATTAGACACATTTATTTTCCTTGATAGAATGCTAACGATTAAGGCAGAAGGGCAGTTTCATAAAATTCAAGAGTTTAATTTAGTTATATTAACAACCCGTTTTAAAACAACACCAGAGCTATTTTGGGAAGGACCTCTTAATTTTGAACAGAAATCAGAGAACGAGGACGACCCTAAGTTCCTCCCCCTCGTCAAACTTCCACACCATACAAGTGAAAGGATGGTTGGCTCCGACGGATTTGAAGCCCATCAGACCCGTTTACGCAACGGTTATTGGGTGGGATTGGGTCTCGAACTTGAAATCTGTCCAGTTCCGAAACCGAGACCTTACTACCAGGCCACCGCAAACTTCATAAAATTCTAGAAAGAAAAAATTATCTGAACTGTAAAAAAGGATTGTGGTAAATTTTTTGATTAGAATTTGAGAGTCACTAAAAACGAATATCGCAGTACTAATACTTTTTATTGGCCAAAATGAGGTAAGGTCCGTGCATAAAACTAAAAAAAAAATGTTAAATAAAGTATCTCGTTTAAATGTAAATCACTTGAATGTGGATAGGGTAATCCTCACTCTGATCTGAAGAAAACCCATGCAGTGGAAATAGTAGTGGGGCCGATTGTGGCTTTTAGGACTCCCCCTAAATTTCCGCCTATGTCCTGTTGCGACCACAGTCATCTAGTTAAATAAGGATATCTTTTGATGGGGGCACTTCAGATATGAAGATTCGGAAATGGTGGTTGGTTGTCGCTGTCCTTGGGGTACAGAAATGATATCTACGGAGTCAGCTGGGCCAGATACGGAAGATATTGCACCATGACCTGTGATGGCGCTGAAGACTTATCCTTCATTCTCATCAATGCTGTTGTAGCAGCCAATGGTTTCGATTTTGCCGAGTGATTCGAGGGGGGGGGGGGGCTTATACTTATATTTTATTATAAAGAGGGAATAATCCAAACTTGGTTATTCCACAGATGGATCAACAAATGTCTCTTCGGATTCAGTGCTAATATTTGTCTTAAAAGCTGAATCCCTAACATCAAACGAAAGAAATTAGAAACTTTATTTTACTAATTATAGAAAGAAGAAATAATTTCAATTATTCAATGTTTATTGAAGAGAACAATTAAAATGGTGTATTTTTTTTGTTTATCATTGGTCTTCTACCTCAGGTCGCAACAGTAAGAGATTGAGCAGGTCTGACTGGATTTCCAGAGAACATCAACATACAATTCATTCTTGTTTTTTTAAATGAATTTAAGATCCACAGTCTACATTGAAACCTCTCCGAGTTCTAAAAACACATTTTTGCCGTTACGTTTGTCTGTCTGTGTCTCAGATAACTCAAAAGCGCTTTAAGCTAGATGGATGAAATTTGGTATATGGTCTTCAACCAAATTTGGAGATTTTAATCAAATTTGACAGGAATTCTGTGAATTCAACTGTTCGAATATAAATTAACGCCATAACTACAAAATGAAAAAAGCTAGATGCATGAAATTCGGTTCACAAATTTAACCTTATAGTATTGAATGTTTTCAAGTTTGTTCTTTCAAAAGTATAGGAACGAGATAATTAAAAAACGCATTGACTTAAATATGTCATATTGACTACATAATTTTGTATTAAATTTTGGTGTTAAATTCAGTTTATCTCAGTTAGTTATTAATTTTGGTTTCAAATGGTTGGGGAAACAGGGTTCTAAAGTGCAAGGTCACGTTTATTAGAAAGTATGCTAGAAAGTTTTGAGGAGGTTATTCCTATTATTGAGTACTGCGGTCACTAATGAGTGAACAAAAATATGCAACAGCCATTTTATTTATTTATATAGTTTTAAATCGATTTTCTTTCCATTTTGCAATTTGTATAACGTCTAAAACTCTGCACGTAGTTAAAGTAGCAATATGTGAAGTTTTCTGCCTTTCCATGAGTCTCTTCAGAAGTGACTGATAAACGCATTCTTCGGTGACATCTTTTCGTCTTGATTTATTAGTTGTTTGGTTATAATTTTCAAAATAAGGTCTCGTTTCATCGTTTAGATTTGAAAACATTTTTATTCTAATTCTTTGCCTATATACAAATTACGAAGAAGTGTATCTGTTATGAAAACACGAATGAGGTTTGCGTTTGCAAAATGTGGCTTCTAAAACAGGATGCAGCTATTGTACAAAAGTGCGATTTTTTTTCTTTAAATAGTAAAAAAGCGGAGTAGAAACTTTGTTTTTAAAAGTTTACTAATGGAAAATTTATTCCTTGTACGCTTTCAAGTTTTATCTTAATCCAATTTTAAAACCTTTAACAACCACTTTTTAACCGCAGCGAGTGCCAGTTGCATACCAATTACGTGGACATATCTAGAAGCAATGCGAATTATAAGAACTCAGTATCCTTTTAAAGGAAATACATTTTAGATTTAAAGTATATGTTTAGGATTAAATGCTGTCTCGTAATTAAGATTTTAAAAACAAAGTGTTACACGGGAAAAAGTAAAATTTAGGTTAGAATTTTAAGAAGTTTACTGGAAAAAAATAAATAACTCTGAGAGTGGCATAAACTTCCTTGACTTACTATTTTATGAAAATTAATGACACTTTAACAAAGTGGTTAAAAATATGGTTGTAATATTTTAAAGATAATCTCATACGAATTTTTCTCTTTTAGATAAACATAGGGCAGTGGATTAAGTTGAAAATCGGCAGTTTGGAAAAATATTCTATAATGAATTTCCGAGGAAATAATAGTATTGGTGTTATGAAGTGAAAATATGAATTTACTTCTCCTAATCTAGCGTTTGATGTACAAATTTACGGTACATCACCCTTTAGATTCTTATAAGAAAAATGGTGTAAGATTAACTACGAAAATTAAAAGTATATCTTATAAAATTTTCCTTAAATACATTGTTTTGAAATTTTAAAATTATGAGCAGAAATTACATCTGTGGGAAATACCGGGTGGCCAGAAATAAAACACCCCTACTCTGACCTCCCTGGATATCGAACTACTCAGTGTAAAGGCTTGAAAATTTGTGGACATACTATTCAAAAAATGGGGAAACGGATTTCACGAAAAAAAATTTAGTTCCAGAAATCACCGATAGGTGGCGCTGTACCACTGGACGTATGCTGAAAAGACACAAAAACACGTTTTAAACACATTTTATTTGAAAGTACCAAGCATACATGAAACAAGGACGTTATCGATGCAGGGAATGCTGCTCAATATGGTTCCCTTCCTGAAGATGTACAACGTGAAGTCTGTGGACAGCTTGTTCAACTGCGGATCGTAACTGGTCATCTGAGATGCTTCTCACATGCAGACTGATACTCTCTTTCAAATCTGCCAAGGTTATCAGACGTTCTCGATAAACAAGGTTTTTTAAGTGTCCCCAAAGCCAAAAATCACACGGATTAAGATCCGGTGAACGAGATGGCCAAGTTGTCGGAAACGCGCGACTGATTATTCTGTCAGTGGTGAAATGTTGGCGAAGAAACTGTTGCACAGGGAGTCCAATGTGTGGAGGTGCTCCATCTTGCATAAAAGTAATGGTGTCAAGGCATTGGCGCTGCTGCAAATGGGGTACAACAAATGTTTCGAGCATCCTTTTGTACCTGTTGGCCGTCACGGTACATGTCTCAAGGCCATTGGAAGTAACCTCTTCGAAAAAGAACGGTCCAAGGATGAATGTGGCTGTGAATCCACACCAGACTGTAACTTTCGGTGAGTGGAGTGGAATCTCTTGGAAGGTACGGGGGTTTGTCGTGTCCCATATGCGACAGTTATGGGTGTTCACTGTTCCACTGAGGTGGAAATGGGCCTCATCGCTCCACAGAATCTGCCACGGCCACGATGCATCCACTTCAACTCTAGCAAGAAATGTCAATGCAAAGGTCAGTCGCATCTCCCTGTCTGTGGCCAGCAATTGTTGATTAGGGCGGATTTTGTACGGGAAACAATGCACCATTTTTCTGAGTACGTTCCACACTGTGCTATAGGGAACACCCAAGTGTCGTGACACTGCACGTGCACTACTGCAGCCTAAAACATTATCCATTGACTGTTCAACAATACCGGTGGCAACATCTTCAACGACATCTGAACGAACCGGTTTGCGTCCTCGACCAGGCTGAACTCCAAGATGTCCAGTTTCCTCGAATCGAGCGATCATTCTCCTGAGAGCTTGTGGAAGCAATGGTCCCTTACACAAATCCTTAAGTCGGCGAAACTCTCGAAGTGCTGCTGGAGCATTTCCTTTATTCTCGTAAAACAACTTCACAAGCAAAGCGCGTTCTGGCAGCGTGACAGCCATCACTAATAAGAATGACATTCCCCACCTTTTAACATGGCTTCTAACCATGCTTTATGCAAATTTTTCTGGTTACAGTATGAAATTGCAGTTACAACGGGAGTTCTAGCTTCTTTACTATTTTTATTTTCCATAAGGGGCAGAAAAATTAAAAAGGAAGCATGGAAGCATTCCATTCCGCATAAACATTTTAATTTTTATTATTATTTGTGTCTTTTGATCATAGTTCCAGTTGTGCAGCGCCACCTATCGGTGATTTCAGGAACTAATTTTTTTTTCGTGAAATCCGTTTCCCCATATTTTGAATAGTATGTGTACAAAATTTTGAGCCTTTACACTGAGTAGTTCGATATCCATGGAGGTCAGAGTAGGGGTGTTTTATTTCTGGCCACCTTGTAAAAAAAAATAAAAAGTTCAGTTATGTTCCTTTTTGCCCATAGGTTTAAAGAAACTTTCTACTTTTGTTATATAAATTAAAATAAATAAAATATATAGAAGAAGATACAGAAAAATCTGTGTAAATATTTTTATGTTTGTTCCGCTGTCAGTGCGGTGAAATATGCCCCAATATATAAATATCTAAAAACACAATATTGGCTTAGAAATCAACAGAAGCTTGCAAATCCAGCGAATTCATTTTCTTGCCCGATGGATCTTAAAAACAAGTGGTCAAAGGCTCTGAATGGGAAGGTTTAGCAATCAAAATCAATAAGTTTATTTTCACTTGCGATAAGCATTCATCTAACAACAAGGTCCTTTTTTACTCTTGAATTCCAAATTATTACTCTTAAACCTTCACACTCACTGGCGTTTGAGAGTTGCATCAAATCGTAAAACTTTTGATACTTCAGAACTGCATGTATTTAGTTCAAAGCGGCAAGGAGTTCAAAAGTCAAAAGCGCCGACGCTTAAAATTTCTGAACTGCTCATTACGTTCTTATATTAATTGAAATAATATATTTTCAAATAAAATTTTATCAAGTAATTAAATGAATAAACGAAAAAGTTAATGATCAGCTGAACTATGTAACAAACCGACTCAGCAATTTGCTACTCCATAAATGCTCCCATTTGTAATTTATCATTTCAAGATTATTCTGTAACCTTTCTAGATAAATCTGAAAAAAGAAAGAAGAAGAAGAATTCCAGTACAGATTCTAGTTAACGATATAATATATTTATTTTTTCTAAATAATTAGATGCTGGAGTTTATCGATTAGCTTAATCCTATGAACAAACAAAGAAAACGTATGAACAAAGGATAATCTTTTAAAAAATAACTTTTCGGTGTTTCCTATATTTTCAATTATAGAAAAAGAAAAAAAATGGTTCACAAAAATTTACACACTCCATCCATTTCTTACCATCTCTGAATTATAGTAAATGCATGTTGGCCATTCATGATGCACATCCAATTTTTGCTCATTCTATCTCCTAGCCCGTCTCCCTGAATTCCACAACAGGTGGTTCGGGACCATGGCTCAGAAAAGAAGACGACCTCCCTCTTCCTATTCTCAATTAGTCTATCACTGTGGGTGGGAAGATTGGTTACTTCTACCAGGGACATAAAACACAATCGAACTATATCTCATATTTCATTAGTTTGGTTAACCCTCGGTCACGAAACATTGTGCTACATTTGTCAGTGATAAATCAATAATAATTACTGCTGCCAAAAAGAAGTCTGAAATAATATTGTCTTGGATGGATTTCACCCTTGGTGGTCTCATGGAGCAAGTGTCCAGCCCCGCTGTTTGTCTCTGACACCGACTGTTTTTCTTTTAGCGGACGGATGCTGACGGGCCCCGAAGAGTTGGGTCCCCCTGCTGAGAGTCGGTGTCTTACAGGAGGAGTGGACGCTGCCGAAGGTTAATGGGGGTATTTCTGGGCTTTGTTGCCTCTGATCAAACGGGCGAATTTGAATAAAAATGAAAGAAACTTAAACTGGTGGAGTCTGAAAAGTGAATAACTGTCTGCGGGTGTTCCAGCGTTTGATGAGCAGCACTTTCAGATGTTATGATCTGTTATTGTGCGCCTTACGGTTTTGGTGTGTTTTTTTCTTCAGCGAATGCCTTAACGAAAACGGAAAGGAAATTTTTTTATAAATCATATTTAATTTGCTTTGACTTAGTCTGGTTAATTGGCACAAGAAACATTTGTTGACTTCCCTGCATCATATTTAATTCATGTGCATAAAATTTGCATAAATTAATTTTTCTGATTTAAGAACACTCGTGATTGTAGAAAAATCAACGGCCACGGCAACATGGGTATTCACTATTCAAACTGGGTTTTTTATTTAACAAATTGTTAAGAGAAAAAAATGTTTCTTTATGGCTGTTGTCGGACCATAATACTTTCCATCTCCTTCTCACTCTTCTGCATTTAAATCAGCACCCCAAAATGATACTTATTACCCAAAATATTTTTTTTTCATCTAATTCGGATTTCATAAAAAATGTAAACGACCATATTAACAAATTAACAAATTCCAAAGTATATTTCAAATTAAATTTGTTTTTTTTTTAGCAAAGTAAATATTATATTCACCGTATTAGGGAAGACTAATGTTTTTCCATCAAGAAACGAATATTTCTCTCATTTTCATATTTATATAAGTGCACACATAGAACTGCATATATGCATTCCAGTTTTATCAATGTAACTAAAAATATACCATTGATATGATTTATTTTGATATAAATTTTCGATAACTTGCCAGGTGTCTTGTTCTTACATACACACAGGTTCCTTTTTAGTTGTTAAAGAAAATTCACTTTTCCTATAAAAGAGAAATAAGTTTATCTTGCTTGATTAGTGTTTCCTCACTTTTGCATATTTTAGAAAATATTTTTCACTCATTTGTATGAGCTTCATATATTGAAGATATTGCTCAGATTCCGTCCTCGTCATCTGATCGCTGTTCAAAATGGCGAGGTCATTTCCAAAATATCCCTAATGTTGCTTTTAAATGGGACATTAATATGACTAAACTAAATGTTCGAAACTAAGGAATTAAAGATGAAACACATTGAAGAAAGTTTTCAATGTGTTTACGATTAACTTTACTAGACAAATAAATAATCATATTTTCTTTCAAAGAAGGTACTCTATGGAAATAGACTCAAACAGGTTTTATATTTCGAAGCAGATAAATAAATGGATTAAAAATTATATTCTATAATCATTGGTCAATCAAAGATTTTTTATGGATTTGTCTGATTAATGATCATTTTCATCACCCCGTTATTAATTTAATTAAGTTTTGATTCCAGGAGAGTACCTGTTATTAAATTAGAGAAAAAGTTGATAACAAGATTTCTTGATATTTATAACAATGAATTTTAAATTTAGAAAACCAAAAGGTAAATCATAATAGAATAATTAATTATAATTTCCATCTAATAAAACTTGCTTTGTTTTTTAATATTATTTTTGTCATTTATTGTTATTGATTGATTTCGATGACGTGTTGCTAATGAAAGTATAATTTCTTTTAACGTAAAACATTCTGCAATGCATTTATTCGCCTTCTGAACCTTTACGGAGGCTCGCCTATCAGAGATGAAACAAATTACTTTCTGCGCAGCTGAAAGAGCGCATTGATTGAAAGCGATCTGGTTACGCGGGTGTTTACATTGCTCAAAGCCTCGAACAACCGAAGTATTTAATCTAGTTCTTAACAAAGGATTTCGCCTTCATTATTTAATTTCCGAGGCAGAGAAGAGAGCCCGTTTCATTCATACCTGCGAAAAGATAGCGGTCTGAGAAAGTCAAAGGTGAGGGCTGATTTTCAAAATCTCATTACTTGATTCAATCCGTAAGCTGTCAGAACTGTTGCCAATTTCCTCCTCCGCAAAATTAAAAACAGAGAAAATAATCTCGAACCAGCACCCCACACCCTTCGTTGTCACTCAGCGTTATTCTTATCGCTCGGCTTCGTCTTCAGTTACTTCCTCCTGACCGATTTTAAGTTATTAAATGGATTCCGTATTCTAAATGGCGATAGGCGAGCGATAAATTGAAAAAGAATGGCAATGAAAAATGGATCCGGCCGAATGAGATATTAATAAAAAAAGGATCAATCTTATATCTTTTGATATTTTTTTTCAGTACAAAATAAACAGTTTGTAAGAGTTATTACGTATTTATAGCGCAGCGATTAAAATCACCAACACATTAACTGATCCCAAGAGATATCTTAACAAGTGGTGAAATAATTAGAAGCTGTAAGGTTTATTTTCCGGAGATTGCAAATAGAAGTAAAAATGCATTGCTCTTCCAAGAGTGCCAATAAAAGACAGAAAAAAAGTTAAGCCTGAGAAGTTGATTCGATTCAAGTTTTAATCGTTATTGTCGTAACAAAATAATTTTATGAATAAAATATCATTAATAAAAACAAAAACTCAACAATTGTCCCAATCATTCTTATCCCTGAATAGTCGCAATGTATTTTTTTTTTATTTTTTGGATACTAGTTGGTATCATTCATATTAATCTGGATCAAAACATTAGCATAATATAACGCAAATATGATATGTATATGCATGTATAACATTTTTAACATAAAAATTACTTTTTGATTTAACACATATATTTTATTTAATTTAAATTTGAAATATTAAATGAGAGAGAAGAATTTTTTTAAAACACTGATTGCTAATTTTCGCTATAACTTGTAAAATTTTATATTAGTATGCTTCATATTTTATTCTCAAATGCTGATGTAGAATAAAATTTATATTCGTTTGTGTGATTGATTGAGCCCGATTTTAAAAGTGGTTTCATCACTGCTTTGAAATCCATAAAAATATTCTCAAAAGACGCATTGTAAAATAAAGATTAAAAGGAAATCTAATATCCATACTTCAATGTATTATGTCAGAACATAATTTGTTGAACGGTCAAGTACCACGTGCTCGTGCAAGTTAGATTATAATTTTATTCATTTCAATTGTTTCATTGAATGAGTAAATTTAATTATTGCAAACGATCCCAAAAAACGTTGTCTCACATTTATGGTTTAAAAAATTTTTCACATTTCCTATTTATTTCATTTTATATAATCACGTGCTCATTTTTCTAGGTTTTATTTGCTGTAATCATTATTTTTTTTTAAAAAAAATCAGAGCTTTTGTAAATGCAATGGCAACGTTTTATTAAAAGCTGGTTTTGTGAGATGCCCGTAGAGGTAATGAAATTTTCATTTTTCGCCGATGGATTTCTGTTGACGCTAAAAACCTCCTCCCAAAAGCAACATCATGTTTTAACATGATAATAAAACTACGGGAAGAAATTGTGAAGACAACTGCAAAGATAAAATTTTACCAAGTTTGAATCTGAAAGGAAAGAAGTTATATATACAGGAATAATCGGGGCAAAATATATCTCTCGGACTATAATTTATTGCAAATATTGAATAGGAAATAGTTTGGAGGCATAAAAAACATTAGTGAGGCATTATTGAAGACAAATCCACGAATCAGAGTCGTGCAAGCTCGTGTCATTCTCGGCGCTGGATGAGCAGCGATTGATTTTATGCAATTTCTATAAAATTGCAAAAAAATTTATCTTTTGCCAAGTAGGAATAAGGGCAACAATAATTTAGAATATTGTAGCTAAAGAGGGTGCTTTAAAATACATCGCTCTAAAATGATATACTAGGCAGAAACTGTATAAAAAAACGCAAAAATATTTATTGATATAATTATGTTCGTTTTATCAATTTATACAAACTTTTCTAATCAGATTTCAAGTGTTTCTTTAATGCATAGTCCCTGCGCCTGGATGGAACAGCTCGACATGTGTTGCCCGTAATAGATACTAAATGAATGCGTTTCGAGTGGGCTAAATGACGGAACCGAAAACGTCGGTGTGAGTTAACATATGTGCGCAATAGCGCACTCTTCATAAATCATGTTAATATACACATCTAGAAATATGGTTCTTCAAAAGATATTTTTGGGGGTCTAATAAACAAAAGTAAGTAAAAATTATTAAGCTTTTGCTCTCAAAAAATTCGAGTTTAATTACTTACTTTATGCTTCTATAAACAATTTTAGAAACATAGTATTAAACATTGGATCTCTGCTTTGGGGAAAAACTTTTTTATACAGATTATTCCTTCAATTGTTACATTTTTTTTAACATTTGGATGAATCTGAACTCGTTTTCATAAGATAACTTCCTTTAATTTTACCCTTTAACTATTTTTTTTCAAATAGTAATTCATCCGACATCTTCGATCCCGTGGATGATGCTATATTTTCTTTATGAGTATTTAAAAGTTTTAAAACTAAATATTTTGTCTACTTAAACCAATGTTCTTTATGTCTTGTCAGAAAAAAAAAAACATAAAAAAAACGAATCGGTTATTTTTTTTCCTCCACTTGCATGAGAATAATGATAGGTCGAGGATGGACAAATCTAAATGGTTTAGTTGAGAATTTAGGTTCACATTCACATCACTTTCTATTCCGTTCCCTGACACAGAACGGGCAGCGGCGACCCGGAGGTGAGATCCATGAGCCTAGGTGTTTCGGGTTCGAAACCCAATTCCATCAAAGAACCGTCGTGTGAGGAGACTGCTTCATGCTAAATAAATCAGGGCCAAACGCCCTTCCGCTGATATGGTGTGAAGAGGGGGTTGCCAGTTCGAGTGTCGTCCTCATCATCTGACAGCGGTTCAAAATGACGAGCTCCGTCCCAAAATAGTCCTAGAGTTCACTAGAGTTTCTTTATAACGAAACGTTAACATAACTAAACTTGAAAAAAACTGATATAGAATATCAATGGGTTAAAGGCGGTTCAAAATCCACCTATTTATTTTTGAATGAAACGAATCACAGAAGCTCAAGAAATGTGTGATTCATTAAAAGATCGAGCATATAGTATATAAAACAGAATCATTCGAAACATTTCGTGATAGTGATATATATAATTGAAATTAAGCATTTTTGTCGATTCTGAGTATTGTACTGAAGCCGAAAAGATGAATCAGAACTTTTGGACATCTTTTTATTTTCTGCTTGGATGTCACAACACACAAAACAAAAAAAAAACAGCGCAGAAATTAATAGTACGAAATAAACAATCAATACATCTCGAAGACTCGGACAGGCCGCGTCTTCTCCAACCAACTCTCCTCTTTTTTTTTTCAAACCTTTTTTTTTTCAGCCTCCCCCAGTTACTACGCCAGCTGGTGGTTACTGGTAATACGATCCTTCACGTCTTTACAGTATTTAGGAATCTAGCATTCCTATCTGCGTTACCTACAAACTATTTCATCTCAAGATTAATTTAATTTGACGGTCTAAAAACGTTACACCACTTCCCATTTAGCCCCAAATATTTCTGTTTTCACACGGTTTCAAGCTCCAGCAGGAAAGCATTTTTAATGAATTGTATTCCTCACAAATAAAAGAAACAAACGTCCAACTGCGTCTAATCTACGGAGAAATTGAAAGGAATTTCAATGTATGCGCTTCTAGAATAATGATGGAAACAAAGCATAGATCCCTAATTGTCACACCTTCCTTTGGTAGTAATTCTAATGATGGAACACCGACAACAGCGATGCACTTCATGAGTGGGTAGGTGGTTTCGAAATGCATTTGTAAACAAAGGAAATAGCCCTAATCTTACCTGGAAATTGAGCTTAATGCTTTTTCGATAGCATCCGATGGAAGAATTTTTCATTCACAGATGATAAGGCAGGACAAAATTTGCTTTGGGAAAAGCTCAACATTTATGCGCCTGTCATTAAATAAATAATCTCATTTTGCCACAATAATTTGTAAAGCATGAGTGACTGACAAATACACTTGTAGCAAAGATCTTAAGGTAAAATTCTTGTCGGACTTTTTTTTTTTTTTTTTTTTTTGCCAGAAGATTATCTGTGTTCAGACACCATGCTTTGTCAAATCATTTAGATGCATTTGCAGACCACACACAGGCATACTTTGCGACACGGATGATTTTCCCAATAGTTTATGAAATACAAAAGCTTCCTTTATGCTTCATTATACCTCTGTTTTGTATTTTTTTTGCCACATGAATCTAAAAAGAATTAGATTCAAATCACTCGCAATATTTTGATAAAAACTCTGATAATTCGTATGCCGATAATTTATATGTTCAAGAATAATCTGCAATAAAATTTCAATGTGAATCATATTCACACTTTATTTTAAACACCACAGATTTAAATAATTCAGGAATTCTTGGAATGAACGCTCAAATGCCACAAATGGCCACACTAAAATATAAAATATTATTTCAAATTTAATTTTCGTCAGAATTATTTTATTCAATATTATTGCTAAAATTCTATTTTTTTACATGTATTCTTGGTATGATAATGTTTATTGGCTTGTATACTATCTGCAAATGGTACAAGTAGGATGTAAAACTTGTTCTAACGGCATTTCAAAATGGTCTCTTAGATTCAATTAAACGAAGGAGTTTGGGAATTAGGTAGTAAGTATTTATCAAAGCATCAGTATTAATCTAAACCTTTTCGCATACTCTTAAATAAAGGTGAGTTAGTGTTTTTGAGAAATTTTTTTCTCCAAATAGATAGAGGCACAAAACTACAGTTGTTGTCCAATGCCAAAATGATTACATTTAAGTCGTGGAATTTTTCAGTTATCGAGCTTAAATTTTTCTAAATGTGCAGATTTCACAGAGATTTCCACCTCTTTTTGGATCTGGTTCAACATTTAGGAATAGGTATCTACACTGTTGCATGTTACATCTGTGTATAGAATTCTATCCTTCTAGATATCTTTCGTGTGAACGTAAATTCGAAAATCCAGACAAACAGACTTCCACTAAATATATTTTGCTCGAAATTCGTGGTATAAAAACCATACACAAATTTCATTTCTTTAGTTTAAAGCGTTTTTGAGTTATCTTTGTAATCAAGATGATACAATGCATAACACTTGAGGATGGAACAACCTTCAGTTTTTCCGTGCCACCTCCTTCACAGTAACAATGTTTGATGTCATTGTTTGTTCTCCTAGTTCAAATTAAGAGCACCAGATATGGTTTTGAAGAATTTTATATTTTCAGTGATTGTGAAATCTTTTCAAAGAACTATTCTGTTGCTGAATCTGATGTAAACTCAACAATATAAGTCTCTAATAAAATATGAAATAGTAAATTTTTGAAATTAATATCACTTTGAACTCTTGATGAGTAAACAATGAGTTGACTTTCCAGAAAAAGAAAATTACAGTCTAGGAAACAACAAATTTTTTCCTCCTTTGTTGTTTTAGAAGCATAGAATGTGTTTATGCCAAACATAATTCTGGAAAATTGGATAAAGAAGAATTTACTTTCTTATTTCTTTTGAATCGTGGAAAACTAATTAGCCTTTTTATATATTTAATATAGGAAATATTCATTTTCTATCCTTTAATTCTATGTTTACATAAGATAAGAGCATGGATTTTTTTTGATAATTTTAAACCTTAATTTGGATTATAAGAAATTTCTTTTAATATACTTATAAAAATTGTTAAGTGAATCAATGATCAGGACGCATATACGGATAGAAGAATGTAAGCATCTGGGTATGCTTACAATATGAGCAAAATAATCGATTTCTGCCTCATTACACGTAGAAAACTCTGAAATCGTTGCCCTCAGAAAAGTATTGAAATGCTTTATTACATATACATATGCGTGTTTAAGGATTCCTTAAAGTCTATAGATATCTAATAAATGATTGCAGGTTTACTATAATTTCTAAAACTTAATGTGAAAATGATTGCTATTATACGTTTTTTAATTACAAATAAATATAAAAAAGGATGTGATAACATTCAGCGCATCTTGCAAAGTGGAAATCGGACTAAACTTAAGGGATGAAATAATCGATATCATATATTTTCTGATTAATATATTATAACAAATGGTCACTTCGTATGAATAATGTTGATCGCGTACAGCTTCAATATCAAGTAAAATGTGAGAATTTAACTATATATATATATATATATATATATATATATATATATATATATATATAAATTAGTTCTATATGTTAAATTAAATTCCAATTATATTAATAAACTTCCCATATTAAATTATTTACACTGGATGCCTTGAAACATCATTTATAAATGTTAAGGAAGGACCAGGCATGTAGAAAGGAATCCTTTTTATTGTAGAAAGTGGAAACATAAAGGGCATTTTGTTTGTGATTTAAGGATGAAAAAAGGATTCATTTGATTCAAACTGGATTAGTGAAAATTCTAATTCTCCATAGCACAATAACACCGTTTTAGAAATAAACTTTCTATGGCGTTGCAAAACAATGCGAATTTTCGACAAGACAATACAGCTGTAGGAAGAACAAAATTTACATGTTCTAGGCGGTGCAATGAAATGCAAATTCTCGACATTCTTACGATTTTTATGTTCTGCACGGTGCGGTGACAAGGAGAAACCTTTAGAGAATTAAAAATAAGAGTTCAAAGGAACTACCACATAAAATCTGCAGCAACTGGGTCGTCGTACCTTTATAAACTAATATTTCATCCACTTCGATTGTTAACGAAGTGTATCTGCTATAAAGAGTTAAATCAAAGCTAATTGAAACATTATTTGCGAAAACTTCATCCTTACGTAATTTTCTTCTTTTATACAATTGAAAAAATGATTCGTTGCGAATAACGATATATTTTAAAATTAACTTTAGCAATGGTATAAAAAATGAATTCATTACGAGACAAATTTTAATAATTGAATGCACTCTTATTATAAAATATGACGCTAGAAAGCAATGAAATGTCATTTACGGCAGCGCAATAATCTATAACCAAAAGAATACATCTTCTAATTATTTTTTTCGCCCAGCATTCGTGACAACCTTTTCTTGGAGGACAAGACGAGAGTTTAAAGCGCCAAGACATTGTTGTTATGGCAACATATTGTTCGGTTGCTACAGCAAAATGTGAACTTTCCCATTCTCTGCTTCAAGCTTGATGGTTTGATTTTACATTCCGAAGGATACATGCCGGAGATAAATCCCAATTCCAAAGATTTACGTCTGAATCAGAATGTACTCCAATTTTTCGAACAACTAATCTTTTTCATCTCATCTTACATTTCTTCGAGACTTATCTGTCATTGCAAAAGATTCATATCCATTTAAGTTATTTCGCTTTTATTGCATTTAGAAAGATAAAGTACACAGAGTTATTTATGCTAAGAATAAGGAATTGGATAAATCGGTTAAAGTGTTGAGACATCAAAGAATTTGTATCATGTGAGAATAAGAGTTAAAACTTCTGTAATAACGGCAGTGATAATTTTAATTTTTTTTTGCAAAGACGCGAAAAAAAAACCTTGTTAAGCGTTTATCTTACGAAGATTCTGATACTTCATAAATAAGTGTAACTCACACGTCAACAGGTGGAAAGAATTCCAATGATTGGAATTGGATTCCCACTGAAATGTATTGAAATTAAGCAAATTTATATATTTTTTCATCTCTCTTTTTTTCTCTCACTATATTATGCCTCTCTATCTTTACTCATTCAAGTTTCAATTGCTTCCTTCTTACTTTGTCCCTACTCCAACATCAAATTACTCAACACATTTTATCCTTAAAATATGCAAAATCCACCTTATTTAGAGGGAGTCGGAAGTTTCAAAATGAGTTAAACTCTTGGCAACTCACTCTGAAATTCATTTCGAAGAGTCGGTAGCAGCTAATCTTAAAAAATTCTACAGGCAAATTTCCCATCTTTTTAGCTAACTACTTTAAGTTATCGTGCATTAAAATGTCGGTCAAATATTTTACAGATATTTATTGCAGAATGAATATCGTCAACAAATGTAATAATTCGGTCACTTGTTAAAAGAGTTTAAATTATTGATTAAATAACTTATTAATGGATTAAAAGTTCTAAAAAAAATTAAACTGGCAACAGAATTATTATTATTATTCATTTAATTTTTTAACTCTTTAAATATCAGATAATGAAGAGTGTTGAAAATATTTTTTTAGATGCACATACTAATAAACAGGTTGTGTAATAACAAAAGGCATTCCACAAGAGTCAGTAAAAACACAAATTGCTTCGAGAACCCCCCGAAGCAAATTACTAAATATATTGTAAAATTTTTATTAATTAACTATTGCTTTTATTAGTTAAAAGCAATTAGTTTTAAAGTTTTATATTAACAATTAATGAGCGTATTTAAACCTATATTCGTGATCAAGAACATTTTAGTTGATGACATTTTCCCCCTTAAATCTCCCTTCTAAAAAGTTGATAAAGGGCTAACATATTGTAATAAATCATTACTTAGCTCTGAAAGGAAAACAATGAGATTAAACGAAGTGTGACCCATTTCTAACATTTACCAAGATTCCCGCTTTGCAAATTTTTTTTGTTTACTCTGTCTGTGAGACACAGAGAAGGATAGATACTCATAATACGAATTAAACTTTTAAACTCAATTCATACTCATTTTTTTAAAGTAGGATTAAACATTTAAAGCACAGAAAAAGAAAATTAGCTACAGGAAATCAAATTTTGTAAATAAAATTGAATAATATTTATTCTTAAACCTTTACAATTGAGCATCTACTTCCATCTTCAAAATGCCCTGAGAGACGCATTAAAGCACATTTTATGCTATTATTTTTACTGCTATTATAGCCTTTTGTTTTACATTCTATAAATACTTACATATCTCTAATGCTTCATGCTTTAACTTAAAATTCCAGAATTAGAATGGACCTACTATTTATTGCAAAAAATGTATATTGCGATTTTACGATTATTACGATTAGTTTTTTTTTAAAAAAATTCAGTTTTTAAAATATTCTATTAAAACTTTGAAAAGAAATTATAAAGCCAAGAAAGATGTTGGGATTCTAAATTATGAATGAATGAACTTGGCAACAATTAACCTTTTACATTTAGAAAAGGGATTAGTTATTCACTAAATTATTTACGAAATTCATTGGCGAAGGGAGATATTGAAGAAGCGAAATATATTATTATAGAATTTGACCTTTTTTCTTGGAGAAATTAATCTGAAACTTTTAACAACTCTGTAGATACTATTTTAAACTGACAAAGTTCAGAAAAATTAAAATGATTCACTATCAGAAGAGGGAACAACCTCTTAGGGGATTTGTATTACATAAAGAAGCATTTATAACATTTTTATGTTTGATCGAGTTGCGATGGCTCTGCGGTTGAACGTTGCGAGTTCGATGCCAGGTTTTATGAAAATTATACAGCATTCGCATGCCAGATTCCACAATTACTGGCATGTTAAATCCATCAAGATTCAGATATCTTTCCGTTGGCTTTGAGTGGAAGTTTGGAGAAGGAGTGCCAATCCCGAAGCAGTTTAGCATCATCTATGATTTAGGAATAAGAGGTCGGTTCTTAGAATTATGGAGTGCCACCTCTGAAGCAGTTTTGCCTCATCCGGCTACGGCTTAGAAGAGTAAAGTATAGCGTCAAAATAACACCTGCATAGCTTTAAAGCTGGTCATTAATGTTACTAAAACTAAACTCATCTCCAATATCCCTCAGCCAACACCCAAGGCAATCGGGCGGATAGTATACAAAATAGCTACCTCGGAGGTCTAAAAGATACCTTCTGAATGCTGTATTTTCTTTTAGAATGTTTACATTTAAAATTGTTATAGAGGAAAAGAAAACTGGACCATCTTGTTAAATTCTTCTTTAAAAAAATTAGCAATATAATGTGAAATTTAAAAAAAAAACAAAAACATATCAATTTTTTCAAAGTTAAATAGCTACTAACCACTATCAAAATAAAAAAAATTAACATTTGTTTCAATTTTAGTTTTTATTTCATATTAGTTTCACAGTAACATCACCTTTTTTTTCATTTGTTCTTGTATATTTGTAATTGGCTTCTTAAAACTGAATGCATTGCATACATAAACTCTGTATGAGGAAGATTACGCGTGCTGTTTTACGCAGCTTCAAAGCAAATAATTTTTCCGACGAGTAAAGATAAATATAATATTTTAATTTCATATTATCACTCACAAAGTACAAATTGCTATTTTAATTCAAGTAAATCTGATTCACTTAAGAATAAGAAATTATGTTCTTTAAACTTGATATCATATTAATATATATTTTTTTAAGAAAGAATAAGAAATAAAGAAAATAGTATAACACTGAAAATGTTATATTTATAACATTCTATACAACTCTGTATTGAAAATAAAGTAACTTATTTCTTATAAATACTTATTATATGATATTTCCTAATTTTAACGTTAATTTTACTTAAAGACAGCATTTTTTGTCCCATACATAAATATTAGAATCTTAATATCGACATTCATTGTATTTTCTTTATAATAGTATTATTTAAACAATATTTTCATAGAAAAATTATTTCGTTGGCGAGATATTAACCGATACATGGAAAAGCTCTCGTCGAATGTTTGGTTTGCATTCTTTCTGCTCTTCCCTCGCTCGTATCAAGCCAATTAACCGTGAAAGCAAAAATAACTGAATTAATTCCAAGAGACAGAAAGGTAAAGATCTACTACTCAATGTAATCGGAAACATCTGGTCTCCTTCCCCCCAGATCAAGACCGGCAGATAAAAAAAAGAATCATTTATATTCTGCGCTTAATTACATTCATTCGGATTTTGAAGCGATTAATCTATTCAATAACTAGTTGAAGTGAAAATCCAGCCTCTTCACTCGCCAGTGACAAGAACAACAGCAATAATAATAATTACTATTGAAACATAAATGGGCAAAAGATTCTTTCTTCCGTTTTCTCTCTGCGGTCGTACCTCTCATTAAAATCACATATTGTTCTATCCTGCACTAGTGATTCTCTAATAATAATACACGGCGAAATCATGAATAATTTATTTCAAAGTGGCTTTTGAACCAGGCGAGCTATACTGATGCCAGTTGGTGGAAAAGAAATAATAATAATAATGATGAAACACGAGCGGAAGGGGGGGAAAAACAGAATAACAAGAAAAGCGAGGGAAAAATAAAACAAAGAGATGTTCCAACGCAACTGAATTCGCATTTTATCATTTCTAGTCATCAGTAACCAGTCTTCTTGGAGGGCTAACGAGTTTATATCATTAGTTTGTGAAAAGTCACCGCACCTTTTTAATTAATCGCCAAGAAAATTGGATCTTAAAGTGAACGTCCGGCCCATCTGGGTGAAAAATTGTGCATCGGGAACGTGTTTTCCTTCCTCCATTTCTGCGATGGCCATTTTTTTTTCTCTCCTTTTATTTAATCCTTTGGAGACTTTTCCTCCTACAGAAAAACATTGTATACTTTCAACTTAGCGTATTAATTTGTTATAAATGACTTCAAACTTGAACCGAGTGACCCGAATAATGAGAGAGAGAGAGAGAGAACAGCGCATTTATAATTCGACATTCAAAGTACTTTTAAGATGGTGGCGATTGCGAACTGGAGTAGTTGTGTAATACGATAAGCAGTACCTTGAAAGGCCGTGGCTGCGCTTTTAATACAGAAATAAGGTCACATAAAGGCGAAAACAGATAGTGATTGTTTGATGCCTCAATCCAACTGAAATGATCAACTAAAATGCTTTCAATGATCTCTTTCCCGTAATTAGCCACTTAGCGTCTCATAAATAATTTGCAATTGTGATGCATGTAATCTGATAGACTACTATCAAACCTGACCAAAGTATGAAAAGAAAAAAAATTATAAACTTCATGCACTATATAAAAAAAAGTTTATAAGCTTATCAGCTGATATAACCACGTTGCTCGAGTTTAAGATGCGTTCATAGTTAATTTTTTAATAGAAAAAAAACTAATATTATATTCAGTATTATAATATGCAAATTCTTTTTATCATGAAATGTTTTTAATTAAAATGAGAATGTAAATTGAATTAAACGATTTTTAAAAACATTAGTACCAGATTTCCCCCCTCCCCAATTTTTCCCTTGTTATAATAATTCTCCAAATTTCATTCGCAAACTCTGGAGTATAAGAAAAGTTATAACTTTTGTAACATTTGCTAAAATAATTAAGTTTTTGCTAATAAAAATTTAAATAAATCAAATGAATAGTTGTTTTTGATATAAATTAGTAATCACAGGCTTTTAAATTTGCTGAAGTTAATTGAATGAGAAAAAAAATTGAATGAGAGAAAAAAATTGAATGAGAGAAAAAAATTGAAATGAGAGAAAAAAATTGTACAGAACTAAAAAACTGTTGCCAAAAATATTCAAAAAATAAAACAGAAATATCAAAAATAGATAAGGTAAGGTCGCTAAAAAACTCACTATTACCTACCAATGGGGAATCTATATATATTTTTATTTCAGTATAGATTTCATGTATAATTTATTAAATTTTGAAAAAAATATTAAAAAGTAAGATAAAAATTCATGAAAAAGAAATAGATAGCATTGATGAGGCAAAATTGCCAAGTTCTATTTGGCTTTAAAATCGCTATGGTTTTACTATATTAGCATAGTATATATACAATGTATTAAATAACAAGATTAAAGAATGTTAATAGTGTACGTACCTGTAAATGCCAACAAAAGATACACTTTTTATGATATGCGTTTGTTTTTTATCCGCTCAAATTGTGTTCCTTGATAGAAATAATTAATGTTACTGCCAAAGAGTTATTAATCCACGCATAGAAGAAAATTCATATGCCAGTAAAAAAATAATTTAAACAGCCACATTAACTAATTACTTATAATCTAAATTTTTAGTCAACTTTTTAATTATCTTGTACATGACAGAATTATTTTTTTATCAATTCTCTAGCAGAATTGCTTCAACCTAATTCATTATTTCAACATTCAAATAATTAATAAAATATCCAAATGAAATTCTTTTAGATTTTTAGAATACCATTTGAAAACTTTTAACCATGAAAATTTTTTAACCTCTCTGATCTGCCTTTTATTTATTACGATAATAACTTCAAAGAAATAAAAATAAAATGTATAACAAATTTTTAAGCAAATCTTTTAACGGACAAGAAAAAAATTCTTGGAACATATTGCGACTTTTCAAGTAAATATGTTCGAATAATTATAATTTTAAAAAATACTCTTTTTGGAAATGTTTAATGTTTTTTGCACTATTAATTTAACAAAAAACAAATAAAATTCTCATTTTTTTAGACATCGATTGAGCATTAAACTAGAATTTTCGACTTAGTTTCATGTTTTGAAATATTTATTAGAATTAAGAAAAATATTAGAAGGCTCAATTATTTATTTAATTTAGAAATATCTAAAAATGTTTAGAAAATACAGATTTCACAAATATTCTTCCTATTTCATTTATTATACTTAAAATCAACTAAAAGTTTAATGAAAACAGTGATGTTCATTTCCTGTAATTAACAAATTAATATTTTTATTAAGTCAATTTAATGGAAGAATTAATAATCGTCATTGATAATTCCTTGAAATCGGAAATAGAAATGCTAAAGTAAAAACTTGGATGGTAATGGAAAAATTAAATATCCATTTTTGTGGGTTTTTTAACAATAAAGTAAATAACTATTTATTGAGATCGTTTAAAAAATGTACTTAAAGGTCAGTCTCATCTCTCCAATAAAATCTAGTTTTGCACATGCAATTCATCCAACCCTTTTAAAGCATTATCATTAAATGTGGACCTTCCGAAGCTCTTGTATTTACGATTTGAATTCAGCAATCAGAGCAAGTTTTCAAAACTGCTTCAAAAAGGCAGTTTACAAACTGAATTTTGCCTTTGTTTACAAAGCTTACCGACCACAAAGGTTTCTTTCTTCATTTTCTTGTATACGGGGTAAAAATAAAGCATTGTCGTTGCCAAACTCGAGATTTCGAGGAATCTCTCGCATTTTAAATCTCTCCAAATTAGAAAGACTCACTTTTGGAAATTCTGTCTGCATGTGGCAAAGATAACTCAAAAATGCTTTTATTCGACAGATGAAATTTGTCATATGTTCGAATATAATTACAAGAGAAAGATAGAGAGAGCACTTATTTACTATCTAAAGTGTAGATACCCATTAAATTCAACTAAAGATGGACTGTCTGTCGATCTGTACATTTAGAAGCAAGTAAACGCGCTAACTCAAATCTATCAAATGTGGTATGTGATTTTGTGCCTGCAATTGTGTAGTTTTGTGTTGGTTTTAGTTCCAAATGGTTGTTAAAAAATGCGTCTAAAGCACAAATTCGTTTTGGAGAAGGAAACTCCCGTTGGCTCATCTTTTCTGTTTCCTTCTTTTTAACGAACAACATACATCCATACTTGCAGCATCGTGTTCGTACATGTTAATAGGGAATCATGATGTCCTCGTATATCACATTAAGTAAAATTAATTGTATGAGTCTACTCTCCTTCTTTTCAATCTCACAAAATGTTGACACCGTCCACCCCGGTTTCATGCATGATTCGCTAATTCAACACTCAATATCTATCCGACGGATGATTCTACAGAAGGTAGACTACATATCAGCTTGTGTTACCATCCCTTTGAAAATATGCTAACATTAGGTACAAATCCATCCATTTACGTACGAAAACTAATTGAACGCGAAAACATACCACATTGGGGCGGCGGGGGGATGTGCGATTTTTCCACTTGACCCCATTCACCCGGCAATCCTTTAAATCCCGGTAGGAATGATGAAAAATGATTATATCATCATTGTTTTTAAACGACACAACAATTGCCAAGAGCGCTGCCGATCACGATTCTTTCATCAAGTTCAATCAGCAAAACACAGCGAGAAATGGTGGCGCTATGCGATAAATAACTCGAGGATGGAAGCAAGGCGACGGTTCTTGCTCGTACGATAATAGTAATTGATCCGCTGCCAGGTATCTCTTTTCTCGAGCGGTCGGAACTTTATCGTAACTATCAATCAGGCCTCATCGATAGGTTCGCATCCCCAATGAAGAAAATAACAGATTGCGAATACACGTCTTTAAAAACGATACGATTAGGAAAGAGATGAGCGGCTTTTTATTTTCATACTTTGGCAGACTAAAATGGATCGAATCGTTTTCTCTCTCTATGAGGTTGCAAAATAGAAATACTTAACTTAAGAGATTGTTGAACAATATGAAATCATGCATTAATGGCAAGGTTGAATGCAAGCAGGTATTATTGCATCGCAAAGATATATATATATATATATATATATATATATATATATATATA
>JAOUZG010032936.1:5828254-5875323 GCA_026289955.1 Argiope argentata | reverse complement strand
TATATTTATATATATATATATATATATATATATATATATATATAGTATGATTGAATATATTATTTTTAAGCCTATTTGTTCATCATGTTCTGTTTCAACTACAAATTATAATTGAGATTTAGTTTTTCTATATTAGTTGTTCTCCTAGTAGTGTACGTTGATTAAGAATGAACTAGATGAAATAACAACAAAGAGCTGCAATATATTTATACAAATTCTCTATTTCTTTAAGTCGAAATCGCTATTTTTGGATATCCCCACGGTTGAGGGTTTAATAAAACTGGCAGCATGCTATTAAAAAAACATTATATTACAAGAATTCTAATGTTAGCAAAAATTAGCATTGATAATTAATATACTTTTATATTTTGAAATAGTCTGGATTATTTTTTGGTGTAAAATATTATAATTTGTGTTAGTTACCCTCTTCATTTTTGTAAAATCAATTTAATGGCATTCTGATTAACTAAAGTTTATTTAAGATGCTTTAATTTTAATTCGATCCCAGCTCCACTATTTTGTTAACGTAAAATATAGGAAGAATACTACTCCAATGAAAGTATTGGGGAGGGGGGGGGCATCATCTGCTCCTCTAAAGAAACCCAAGCTGAAAGAAAATATTGTGCCACGATTTTTTTCTGGCTCTTCAACATATTTGTCATTATCAACATCCTCAATTCGAGGGAGTCAGACAAAAAAGGGGCAACGATATGAACAAATCCAAATTGAATCATAATTGAAAGTTTAAATTCCATTCAGAACTACGACAGCAAGACTGCATTTATTAATTTTAATGAATTACAGAAATGTATTAAAGATCATACCATTTTTTCTTTTGTACTATTTGTGGAAATATGTTATTCATTCATCTATTTGTTAATGAGTTAAGTCCTTTCATAACATAGGCTGTAAGTATTGACAATGATCTATTTTTAAATTCATCGTTTAACGGAGAAAGGGAACAATTAGTGCATTATTTAAAATATGAGTAATTCCCATTACCAATTAGAGTTAATAAAATAAATAAAATATTTGATATTCTTGATGATTAGGAACAGGGTCCTTGTGAGGAATTATCACGTTCATTGATTGTCAAAATTAATATTACTGAATCAGTCATCAATACTTCAGATGCATTTACTGTCAAATGTAATTTATTTTCTTTGCATTTTTTTCTCGAGCAATTGTACTTGCAGGAGTGTAAACCGGAACGCTGCAGGTATTCACTAAACATTATGATATTTGCATATTTGTTATCTTACATTTCTCCCCAAGCTTACAAATTTCTCAGAAATACCGTTGGGAGATTCTCGCAGGTTCCAGTACTATTCGAAAAATTGGTTTTAATTTTAAAATCTGTCATGCATGCATTTCCAAAACTCGATCATATTGTAATTCTAATGTTTTATGGAATGCTTTTTTTTATTAGTATAAAGGATGGAACATAATAGAAACAGAATACAATAGCACTAAATTAGCAACTAGTGCACATGTATTTTTGTTGCAAAGCTTTGTTTGTGCTTTTTTCCCCCTTACAAAGAGGTTATTCAGATTGTACCTACTAATACATTTGATTTTTAACAACTTTTTAATAATTATGATAGCAAAGAACTAATTTAATTTTCTGCGATATATCTGTCGAAGAATCTGACATAGGTGAAATAGAAGATACCTTACCCATAATAGCACATTTAGCTGGTTACTGTTCTCGTGCTGCTTTAAGAAAAACTGTGTTTATACTGTAGCCAGAAATCAATAAGAATAACAGATACAAATTCAATTCCACCTCATTTTAAACTAATTGATGTAAAAGATAAGGGTGGGTTATTATATCCTTATCAAACAGTTTTTAATTCTGTTATATATATGCGAGTATAGCTGTTCAAAAATTAATTAATGAAAAATACGAGTTTAAATTTATTGAAGTTCCTAATCAACAAAATTCGATCATTAATCTGGTGGAAAATATTTTAATAACTGAAGATCCATTTCTTTCTTCAGATGTTTGTGCGGATGGGCATGACGTATTACTTTTACTCGTTGTAATTCAGCAACTAACAGCTTATTAAATAATTACTGTAAAGTAAAAAATTACTGTAAAGTAAAAAATTAATGTACAGTAAAAAATTACGGTAAAGTAAATTACTGTAAAGCAAAAAAAATGATAAAGTGAAAGGTAAATCGAATATATCTGCTTCTAAGAATAAAAGAAAACTAGGAATTTTTCTAAAAAAATTTCTACTCATAAAAAAGAATCTAGTAAATAAAAAAAATTGAGCAATTAGAAGGGGGGGAATGGAAGTACCTGTTTTAACAATAGTACAGAAGAGAAAATAAAATGTGTTCTGAAGGAATAAAGTGAAAATTATTTTTAAAAATTTAATTGAATGTAACTGTAAAATTAATTGTATTGATACTGCTAAAGATTAGCTAAATGATAACATATGCAGCTTAAGAATATCAGAATTTTAATCGTCATTTTAATTTTGTTAAAAATCATATTTGAAGTGATATTTGTATTTTGATTATGTGTGTTCTAAATAATTGTATGTTTTATATAGTACGTAAAAATAATTATTCTTTTATTAATCACAGCAGTATTTGTATTTTGTATACGTATGAGGTTTGAATAACTGTATTGTCTTTTTCTTGCTATTATGTTGAAATGAATAACTGTTTATTAATCTGTCTGAGTCTCAATCTGATTCATATTTTATAATTTCCTAATTCATTTATAATTATTAACTTAAATTGGTTATTCCTTTATATAATAACAGTTCAGAGATTTGCTATATTTTTTAAACAAAAGTTTCTATTAAAAATTTAAAATCCTACATTTATAAAGAGAATAAAAAATGAATGAATAATCTCATTATGTCATTAAACGAATTTTTTGTTCACAGCAATTTTTATTTTCCATATGAAAATGTTTTGATTAGATTCCTTTGCATATATATATGTATATATATAATGAAACCTCTGAGAACTAAAGTAACGTTAGTATAATAAATAACGTTTCTATTTCAAAGAAAATTTAATGTAAGCATTTATTTTAAGCAAAAAAATAATAATTAATTCTTAAATTAGCAATTAATTACTAAGCACCTATTTAATAATTCTGTGAATGTGTTTTTAATAAGGAGAGTTATTCAGAAATTTTGATGTTCAGTATAGGAAACTGTCAGACCACGATTGTAACTATTTAAATATCCATTTTTTATACAAAAGGATGCTTTTTAATTAAGATCTATGTAATTATTTGATAATTTATAGAATTGTCGAGAAAGTATAACGATATACTCCGCAAGTTACGTGTCATGATAACATCCGTCCTTCTCCGAGGATCAGTCCAACAGTGAAGCCAGAAGGTCTTATATCACGAGACTCACGGTTAGGCTTACATATTGAAGAATACGCGTATATATGGTGCTGCATTGTATAATTTAACGGCAATTAGCAAAATTATTGGAATTCCTCTTTTTTCTGACAATTTTTCTGGTGACTGGGCCGCGGCGGGCTGGTGATAAGACCTCGTCTCCGGTGCCGGAGGGTTTCGGGTTCGATTCCCCCAAAGAACCGTCGTGTAAGCGGGTCTGGTGCCCTTTAAATCTGTTTTGACCAAACGTCTTCCTGCTGGTGTGGTGAAGAAGCTTGGAGACCCAGGTGTCATCCCTGTCATCTGACCTCGGCTCAAAAGTAAATGATTGGCCCCTAAACGGACTCATATTTAAAATTTTTGTATAAATGCCATTTGTTAAATTTCATCTATCTTGCATCACGAACTTAGTTAAACAACCTTTGCATATATCGGCAGAAATAAGTGAATAAATATTACACAAACTTAATTTTTTTTTCGTTATTGAATAGTTTCAATTTCATACTTTTGATCCTTACAGTACTTTGAATGTTTCTTTAAAAGAAAGTGAAAACATTAATAATGTTACTAACCGCTTCACCTACGAGTTTATTAGTTGGCATATCCTTTTCGGCGCCTCTGTTGCTATAATAATGTAACGGTGTTTGTAGTATCATTCTTATTTTTGAATCTTAAATTACTTAATACTTTCACTGTATATTTGCAGATTAAAAATCCAGTAATTCGATGCACGAGGCAGATTTGGAATTTGCGTGAGAAGGGGATAATAAATTACAAGAGAGTACAATCACACGGTTGGCTTGCTCGTCTTTTAGCCTTTTTTATAGTAAACAAAATTAACGTGATCATAAACAAGAATTTCTATGAACTTTTAATCTTTTTTTTAAAAAATAGATGTAAAATTACTTTTCATCCACAAAAAGGTAAAAGCGAAAGAAATACAGTGAAAACGACAAAGAGCATTTTCCCATCTTTATCTCAATCCCAACATCGGACAACTGTCTGTAGCGGTTCCCTAACGCGAACCGGCATTTTCGCCTGCCACCAGACCCATGGCAGGGTCCGTTCATCCGGCAGAGTCAGAACTCCGTCGATGACCAATGTTCTGTGAAGACATTAAGGCATTACGAAACCCCGCTCCATCGGAGAGATGACATTCGTTGATAAAGAAGCATCGGAGGTACTGACTAAGGCAAGGAAAAAAAATCGAAAAGGAAGAGAAAGAAAAAAGGTCTCCCAAGAAACCTTGAGATCGAGCAAGTCACTTTTGAGCGGATCTGGTGGCGTGCTTGAATGTCGTCTTAAATCTTGTAGTGGCGAGTCGTCCCGGAGGAGTTTGGGCCTTTTGTTCTGCATCTGATTATGCGCAAGAGTTCCAGTGGCGTAACGCTGCTCAGGGGCGTGGTCACTAGTGTCAAGGTTTTGACGAGCAATACATCATCTTTTGGGAGAATGAGGCATGAGGGTGATTGCCAGTAAATCTACAAAATGATGGGTGATTTGAGCGACTCTCTTTTTTTTTTCTTCATATGTTTCCTATATTTCATTCCACCCCTCATATCATGTATTATGTTCATATCTTCCAAACAGGAATCGGAACAATTCAAATTATCAGGGAATTGACAAACTTTTCTTACCGTCGCCTCAAGTCAATGTCAGAAGAATAATTAGAGTAAATATTTGATATAAAATGCACTTTTTTACCACTTTATAATTCCTAGAACTATTAAGACATATTTCACCCTTTAATTTGTTTAAACTCTTGATATATTGGCTGACGCTATTTGTCTCATGTTTGTCATTCACACTTTCTATTAAAGTAAGCGACTTCTTATCTACAGCATTTAAGATTGAATAGAGAAAAGATCAAAGGATGAACATCGGAGACGCATTACAACCAATGTGCTACATCTCAAATTAAACGACTCATTTTATTTTGTAAATACAATGCCATCTATATTCTTATGAAATAAAATAAAAATTTGAGACACATAAATGTATTAAATGTTTATTTTATTAGTGGCTATTTTACCTTAAATATAGATTTAAATATCAAACATTCTGTAATTTAATGCAAGATAACTAATTCATCATTTTAATTTGAGATGAAAAGATTTTTTTCCTCTCTCTTTATGTTAAATTTTGTCAATGTATATAATACTTCAAACATTTTATTTTATTCGTCTTCTAAAGTTCTTTTAGCGGTTCTTACGTTGCGGAATTTTTATTAATGAGGGAAATCGATCCATTCGAAAAATAATATAATATTGTTAGAAGCTAATAAACGGAGCATGTGAATTTTATGCAGCTTTGAATTTGCATTCCATTAAATTTTCTCACTACATTTGAAGCATTTTTTTTTAATTCAGTGTCAAAGAGCCCCTCAGAAACTGTTTAAATTTGAGACTCGCTATTCAATTGTAAAAATTCATTGCTTTTATAGGCTGGAGTTATCCGAAACTAGTAGTAACCACGCTGAGTTTCCCGTGCCATTGCATTCAAGAAGAAAAAATAGCTTTAAATTTGAGTCAAGCCTCCATCAGATATGACATGGCCATGTTGCACAACATCAAATATAAAATATATTTAGAAATTATCAAAAATAGCTACAGAACAATTTTTATAGAACACATTCAGAAATATTAAAACTGTTACAAAGGTAAAAATTTGATATGTCCGTAGACAAAACACAGGCGATCATTTCGATGTTGGAATTTCTTCTTTTCGGTGTAATGAGATTTGAATCGCTGTTTAAAATAAAACGTAAACAAAGAAATGTGACGCATATGCAAACTGGCTCTTGCTATTTGCACATGCGCAGTTTCCGAGCATGCGGTGAAAAGTTAATTATAAAACTCCCTTTTTTATTTTGATATGATTTTAATGTAATAAAACCTTCCCCAATAAATGCTGTACAAAATAGTAGAAATATCTCCAATATCCGTTAACTATTTATTTTGTGGTTCAAACATACAGGCATTTGCAGGAGACTTAATTTTATACTATGTATATATATTTGATAAATAATTTTATAATCGCCCTTATATAAAAACGAACATATTTTCACCGCAATTTGAAGAGCATATATATATATATATATATATATATATATATATATATATATATATTTGATGAAAAATGTTCCGAATCATATACATTGTACCAATTTTTCTCAATAAAGGCCCTTTTAAAGTGAAAAAAGTATCAAAATGCATGCAAGCACCTTATATATATGTTTTTTCATCTGCCTACGAATAAATAATTCAAAAATGTAACAAACTAAAAGAATGACGCTGGGTGATCGGCATCTTAAATGTGTCTTTGAATGAAAATCGTCGGCAGAAATTTTGTCTGTCTGATAGAGAATAGATAAAAAATGCAACAGCTAGTGGTATGAATTAATAGATTTTAGAAATCATTCATGAAATGATTAAAATACTTCGATTCGGTTGTCTTCTCTGAAACTAAACTCAACACAAAATTCGCCATTCTGAAAATATTCAAGAAAATCAAAACGAGTACGCTTCTTCTGTTTCTCTAAATGGTCTTAAGCGTGAATATCAGAAAGCATTTCCAAACAAAACTAGTTTACATTTACCAATGCTTTTCTAAACGCATTGTTATTCAGGGTTCACATTCAATCTGTATTAGTTTAATAATTTTTAATAATGAACTTTTAAATTGTAAACGATAGTTCTCAAGTCGGTAAAGACTTTCCTTTACAAAACCAGCAAAGATCTGTTGGTTTTAATTCAACTAGATTATTCTTTGCATTCTATCTCAATTTTTTTTCTATTTCAACAGAGGTCGAAACAGCCCCCCCCCCCACAACAGGAAATTTGACAAGCCGACTTAACAAGCATCGATTTGTTATATCGAATGGGAAGATAGGCCATTAAGCGAAGCATCTCGTTACCAGTCAAAATAAATGAGAAAAAACTGCAAACAGCGCAGTTACGGTGAAATAACAGAGTGTCGAAGCACCTGCGAAAGACGCGAAAACATCTGCACTTCGCCGCGCATTGTAACGCGGAGGAATACTCATTTATGGTGGATTTGTTTTGGGAGAGATGACACTGAGAGGTGTGAGTAGTAATCGAATGATTGATTTGTACCGGCTGTGCTGTGCTCTGCCGTTCAGCTGGTGCGGTGTGATAATGTGTGGAATAAAATTGGTGTTTCAGCGTCTTCCTCTTGTACCATTGTAATCAGAAGAAATAATCTTACACCGGCTAATCGAAAACAAATTGAAATATTAATTTCTGAATTTCATCTTTTTAACTGAAAAAATATATTTTATTAATATTACACAAACGGTTATAATATGTGTTACGGTAGATGGTATTATGAATAATAATTAGTTATTCACATTTACTACTGAACTTGGTAAATATGATAAACTGTTTATCAAATTTACAGGTTAGATTTAAAAAATTCCCAGCTCATATTACGAAATGCAATTAATTCGGATTATTTTGTGAATTAACAAAACTTTAATTCTAAAAAAAATGTGAATATTTTCAAATAACACTAACAATTTCATTGTTAAAAATTAGAAGCATGTCATAATGGCTATTAAAACTTACAATAGTAATTTAGTTTAAAGAAACTGTAGTGCAGCAGTTGCATTTTACTTCCATTAAATATCGTAGAACAGATAGATATATTAAATACTAGCATTTTATACAGTATATATTGTTAAAGATTTGAAAAACATTGATAAAAAATACTATTGAAAATTGAATTTCTATTGTATTTTTCATTGCGAGTCGGAGATTTTATAAACTAACCGGAAAATTTGATAAATATTCAATAATTTGGTTTATTGCGGAAATGAAAGGTAATTACACATAATGACCAGTTAATTATATTTACTGTAATATATATACTTTATCCTTAGAATTTCCTTTTCTTACAATTATCATGAGACTTCTGGTTTATAAAAATTCTTAATATCAGATTGCATCCTTTAATCGTTATAAATTTTTTCATGGTGATATTTTCATCTTGATAAGTTTCCTAATAAATTATGGAGTGAAATTATTTTTCAAATTATGTGATTCATCTATCCTCTATATTTACAAGAACTTAACATGATAAAAACTTTATAAAAGATTTTGACTTTTATTCAAGCCCTTATGGAAATCAAAGCTGCGAAAATGACTGAATTTTTCATTTCAAAACTTCAGAAGTACATTTTGATTATGTGGTTATTTCATAAAATACAAGGAAGTAAATTTATGGATAATTTTTTCTAGCCGCAACTGAGGAAGGCTCGTACTATTATTTTCGTTTATTTTGCTCTTTTGGCTCATAATTTGGAGCTAAATGGCAGTGGAAAGGGAAAAAAACCTTTTTATAAGTGTATTTCAACCACTAGTCAAAAGACATTTATAGTATGACTAAGACAAGAATTAAATAATAACTGATTTAAGTAATATAATCATTTGGAATCCATAGTACGTGTTTTCTGTGAGTTAATTCCCGTCAAAGCTTTATCTCTATCTTAAACTGTATATCTTAAAATAATTATATTTCATTTCTTCTTATCTCATTTTTATTAATATGGAGTTAATTTTTTATTAAATTTGATTACCAATATGAAGAAGTTTTTTTAATTAAAAACATGGAATCGCCTAAAACTACCTATTACCTAAAAATCTTCATAAAATATAGTTCTTATTATTAATAATTTTTCATGAATTCTGACAGTTATAATAAAGTTTCAATCAAGCAATGTCTAGAAAGCTTTTTACAACAGCCATTTATACTTATTAGTGTTCAGATTTATCAAACTCAATTTAAGAGTTCACTTTAAAAAAAATTTCAACTGAAGAAAATGTGATAAATAATCAACTACAATACTGTAGATTTTTCAATCATTTTTATTGCACTCGTTGTTCATTAATTACTCTAATTCTAAAATAAAAGTTGATTTTTAGTGTGATAGTTTGCATATTTCGCAATCATTTCAAATAATTAGATAATTTCCAAGAGTATTTCAAAAGAAATAATACCGCTCAGAAGTTTCGTGTAATTCATTGTTCCCAAGTGTATAAAGCATTCACTATTTGATTAACAGAAAGTTATCCATGAACAAAATCACTTTTAAATAGATAGCGTTAAAAAGTCAGATATTGCAAAATTTTGAAATTAAAAAAAATGTAATATTTTAAATATTTTAAAAGGATTTTTTTATAAATAGAATTTTGTTTCAATTTAAAGAAACTCTATTAATTTTCATATTTGCTTTTATATGCGTTATAGTGCTAATTTATAACTTCTTTTCTCAAATTCTGGTTTATGGTAGAATTTTCTTACAAAACACTAATAAATTAAAACATAATCCATATAATTTCTTCAAATTAGGTATAACATTTTCTCTATACTTTTTTCAGTTTCGGAAATAGAAAATAACAAATCGATTCCTTTAGAAACATTTTATAGTCGTTTTTATGCTTCACAAAGTAAAATAAAAATTTTATTTATCAATTTAGCCCCAATATTTAAAGAAAGAATAGAAATGCTGCTTATTTTTTAGTATTCAGAAACTGCAAAATATGTTTTTTAAGCTATTTGCAAAATTTTAAGCAAACCACTTGATACACCTCTAAACTAGAAAAATTTTGCTTCATAAATCTTTTTTTTTAAATTTAAAAACAAAATTGCTTATTTAACTGGTATATTTTGATTTCTTGGGTGATTTTACAGTATTTTTTATGCAAAATCCAAATATTCAAAAGTATGTTATTCAAAAATATAGTTATTTTCAAATGTTTTTCAAAAAAAATATCCCGAATGTAATTACATACATTATTTATTCAGTTTATTTTTCTTCACAGAGTTAACATCAGGAAGTTTTTGAGACCTTTTTATACTTCATTGACTGAACTATCTCTGGTATTAATAGCTATGTAATAAAAATTGTAATTATCTTTCATAAATTATGAGGAAGAAACAAGCAATTTTTATACTAAAAAAATTCAAATCAGCTTTTGCTATACTTTATCATCTAATAATATTTTACGTTAAACTTCTGACTAAACGTTTAATTAATGATGCAGCTTAAATACTTACTATCGAGTTTTCATATGAACATAAATCATGACTGTGCATCCTGATAGCAAATTCACAAAATATTTAACAGATAATTTCCGAACTACATTTTCATAAAATTAATTGAATTGATTACAGCTTAATTCAAAATGCAATGATTTTTTTTCTTAAATTGTGGAGAAGAACAAATTGAACTAAATAAATAAAAATATTACCAATCAAATAGAACATCCTATTCAACATCTTTGAAAGTAAACACTAGTCTTATAGGTTCTATAACGATTTATTTCGAAGAACATATTTACTTTCAATCTTTATTATTTTTACCAGTTACGGCTGAATTACAAATTTTCAATTAAATCTTGCGATTGTCAATTCATATCCTACTTACGCAGCGCTTGAGTCCATAGACGTCTGCCTCCCCCCCCCCCGATCAAAAAAAGGATTAAGATTCAGTTTCATCGTTAATCATCGTGCCGAATGAATCGCATCTTTCGTCTGGCAGCTGCAATTACTTCTTTCAGAGGCGACGGAGGTCCTTCCTTATCGGAGGCATTGGAGGATTCCGTCCACTCTGAAGGCACGGGTTATCAATTGGGGAAGATATGTCCCAGATCCTCACCTTCGGAAATCTGATAACGAAGTGATATTGAATTGGATGCAGAGTTGTGGTGTTGCGTTCCAGATTAAGGCTGCAGTCTAATAGCAAGACGGATTGAGCGAATGCCGAGCTGTTGAAAGAGGCGCTACCTCGACTGTCACAGCTGAGGATGATGATTCGAAGAAGTTAAATATTCATCTGAAAGTGTAATTATAGGACAGATGAAATTTTTTAAGAAGAATTGATTTTTGAGGTTTTTTTTCTTACAGTTGTAGGCAGTTAATCCCCTCCCCCCTACGTCGTTTGTCGTAAAACATCGCTAGACTTTACTATAAGATAAGTGGATAACAGAGGAGTGAGGTTTAATATCTGCATGTAAATTTTGAACACAATAAATATGATTATAAACGAATTTGACGACATAAATTGTTCGTGCCCATATCTTGCTCAATTTTTTTTTATATAATATATTTACTAAAAGAGAAGCCTAAATAACAGTCAACGATAAATATTTAATTCGTTTCTTATTTTGCATTATGTTCATACGTCGAACATTTGAATTCGTTTACAATTTTTGCAACAAATACAAAATAAATTATGTATGTAAAATTTTTCAGATAGGAGATGTGAATCGGAATGTGCTCCCCCCTTGCTTTGGTAAGAGAGATTAAGCATTATATATCTCCATTTGTAATGTAATGCTTATATGGATCAGGAATGGTGCTTGGAAAGATAATAGTAGAAAAATGCGCTTAAATTATTTGCTTTGCTATAATACTTTATATTCTCTAAAGAAATTAATATGTACGAGCTATAATGGATGTCGCATGTAATTTTTATCTGATTTATTTCTTAAAAAAAACGTCATTTAAATTCAACTAAATTAGAAACACACACATTGAAATCATATAACTTTCAATTAAAGATGTTATTTGAATGATTTTTCTATTTTGAGACATCATAGCTTTGATTACTTGTATTAAGAAAATTTCTCAAGTATCTGGTGCTTTTCCTTCAAACTAACAAAAATATAAAACATTTGTGCTTCCCATTAGTATTATAATATGTTAGTGCATCAAAAATATTAATTTCCAATACCTGATGTGAAAGGTGACTTAGCAGAAACTATCCATTTTCGGTATCCAAATAATCAACTTTCCATTAGAATGATGAATATTATAAGTAAAAACTGCGTGATGTCTCGAGGATATTGAAGAGTTTTAACCGCCTTCTTCCAACTTGTTCGCCCAGGTCATTGCTTTTTTAAACGATTTATAATAAGTCACAGTGATAATCTATTTGGTGACGGTTATTTCTACTTAAGCGCGTGTTAAATTTTCTGCTTTGTGCCTGTATCTTTAACGTCCCTTTTCCTCCGACTTAATGCCGGCTCTCTCCAATGCATCTTTAGCAGCCTTTTGCTGTCCCATCAAACAGCAAAATCAGAGGCAGCTGTAAAAACATTCAACCAATGAAGCAGTCAAATCGTTCGTATGATTATTTGTTTACGTTTCAATGTTACCACTCAGCAATAAATAAGTGATTTCTGTGCCACATACGTTAGCGTATTTTACATATTGAAATTATCTTGAACAACGTGATAGATACAGCTACTGCAATAAGAAATCCGCGCTTCTATCCCAGCAGTGAGCGTTGTTTATTCAGCTCTTTATCTGGAGCATCCTTATACGTTTGGTTACAACGAATACCCGTCCATTATAATTATCTTTTTTCACAAAAGCAGAATTTTTTTTTAATGGTGGAGATATAATACGCAGTTAAACTTCAAAGCACACACTGAGATAAAATTGTTCATTCAACCTGATTAAAAGAAAAATGTGCGTTAATGAAATCAACTTCTTCTGACAAAGCTTGATCGATTTAGCTTTCATACTTTCCTGTAATATGGCATCCGACACATCTGTAGTGGAATTGAAATTCAAACGTTCTATTCACAGATTGCCAGGTATAAAAAGTTATTAATCATTGAAAATCAACAGCGGGAGTCTATTTGACGACTCTTTCATAACTTCAATGCACACTTTGGTAGCTTTTACGTTCTCGTACTTAAAGTATGGAGAAAGTATTATTATCGCCGAAAAATTCAAAATTGGTTTCTCGATGAATTTCCACGCTTTCAAACCCCTCCGAGTTCGAAAAAATATATTTGGCCTTATGTTATATTATATAGTTTTGGTCTCTCTCTGTCTGTGACAAACATAACTCAAAAAATGCTTTGAAATAAATTTGGCATATAGTCTTTACACCAAGTTTATAAATTTCGATTACATTTGGGGGGAAATTTCTTTTGAGGAAATTTGTCTGACCGTCTGTTAGAATATAGTTTATACGATTACTATAAAACGAAGAAAGCTGGACGGCTAAATCTCATGACGTAGATTTAGCATCTATGGCGTAGACACCTTTGAATTTTCGAGTCAAATCAAACAAGAGGCTGACCTCTGTTGGACTACATTCAGAAATGTGTAAACGCGATAATTCAAAAATGTATGAGTTGAGTAAATATATTATATCATCAAATATATCACATTTGTTATGTGATTTCTCGACTGCAGATTTTGGGCTCAATAGGTTGGGTAGAACTGAGTCTAAAACACAAATTTATTTTATTAAAAAGCGAGCGAGAACATTTTCGGGAGGGTGAGGTCTCCTTCCGCTGGTCTCCGTAAATTTAAAAGGGGAACAAGGCTGCGCACATGTCATTTAATGATAGTGAGCTGCGGGAATGCACAGAAAATGTCTTATACAATACCTGATATTAAATTCAGGGATGAGGGTATCAAATATTGTGATGTAAATGTTTTGCGAAATTAAAATACAATCTTTTTAAATGAAAACAACTTCCTTTCAAAAAATATTCCTTTGTCTTGTTATGCAAATTTTTACCTCTGGACTTTTAAACGATCGATCAGATATATATTTACTTGGAACTTTGTTCAAAATTCCTTTCAAATCCAACGCATTATTAACAGGGAATGGACGTTGGCCAGTCTATCATTACGGGGAAATGGAAACCAACTACACGCAAGAACATCCCTCTCGGCACACTACTTAATTTAGATTCCCATAATTAAATCCCAGTATCCTCTTTAGGCCAGTTCCCATGCACCCATGTCTGACCGCTACTTCAAAAATCACTGACCCAAAATCAATAGATCTAGTAATTGCAGCCGCAGGGCAAGATCAATATCCGCCTGGTGGCAACGGTAAATTCTCAATAGCTTCCTACACGGGTTCACCCAACGCCGCAACAAACACCCTCTCGGTTAATTTTTAATGTAATATTTATCCATAAACGAATTAGAAAGTCTAATCTATCACGATGGGTGAATTTTATGGCCGTTTTTTTCCAAAATACCGCCCCCAAAGTTTCATCCATCGCCAATTTATTATTTGGGTCTAAATGCTCTTTTTATTTATCGATATATATTTTTTTACTTCTGTTTTTATATGCGCATCTCCAGGGTCGGCGGTGTTCGAGGAAGTTGCGACAGATGGCATAAATCTCTTTAATTCATGATTTTACATTCTTAAGTTCTTCTCGCCAATATTTATTATTATGATCGTTTAGTTTTATGCGCCTTCTTGCGGCCATTTACCTGTAACCTTACCGGGCTTTCGTTATTAGCCATAAAGGGTGAGCATGGCAAAGTTTCTCCTTTCCATATACATCGTCTCGTTGTTTTGTTGACTATAGAAAGGGTTAATGGGATTCGTCCGGGAAATATTTCTTTAAGGTCAATTTATGGTTGAAGTTAAGTGGACGGTTACGAAATATTACAGAACGGTGTTCAATAAAATATATATATTCAAATATATCATAGATTAAAAAAGACATTTTTATATATAACTTAATTTTTACGGGTTTCAAATCTAATTTTAACTACGTTCCTGATATACAAATATTTGCATCAAAACCATTACTTACGTCGTAAACCCATGATTTAAATATTTTAAAGATACAAACATAAATTTGCATGATTAACTAATTAATCATACACATTTGTGTTTGTATCCAAAAAATTACAATCATTCAATCATCAAATTAGAATCATTTTATGTGAAAAACATTAGATAAAGATTAGTTCAAAATTCAAAAAAAGAAATTTGATTCTTTCGGACCCACTCATTTGCTGTCGATATAAAATATAAATAATAAAAACAAAGAAATTGTATTATATTATAATTTCAAGATTGCGTCCTTGAAGAAGTAATACAAAATTTCTTAATAATCCAAATTTTGGCGCATTGTAACTGAAAAATTAAAAACTGGATATTGTTATGCAACATTGTTCTGTATCATGAATATGAGGATATACAACTGTGTATATCTGTATTTATTAAATGGTGATGAAAAGTTAAAAATTGCATATATGTATATAAAGAACTTTAATGAAATAAAAATTTTCAGTTATCCATTGACGTTATAGCAGTTCGGCGAAAGAGAATCGTTTTTGAGACAAAAAGTTTAGATTTTGGTTTTGAAGAAATTCATCCAGCACTCGAGGTTGCACTTGAAGAATCTATTTTTCTTCTTCTTCTTTCACAGTGTTATAGAATTTCAAACAGTAATGTGCATGACAATTAATTACTTCCATAATATAATCCAGAGATTTTTCTTTCTTGTTTCTTTCTTTCCTTAATTCCAAAATATCATTGAAAGGGGAACATGCACTGAAGTTAGTGATGAATCACTTAAGCTGTCGCTTAAATCTAAACTGAGAATAAACTATCCAAAATTATGTTTAACTAGCAGCATAATTCAAGTGGAGAAGTACTTTTCAAAAATATTATCTTTTTACAACCGTTTTAAAGAGTATCTGACCTACCTTAACAAATTTATATGAAAATTCTGAAGTAGATCATAATTACACAATGAAGTTAAAGCAGTTTGAAAGATATCTTTATAATTGATATTAATTTTTAAATTAAAAACTTGCACTTGAAAAATATTTATTTCACCATAAAATGCTTAAAATCAGCGTGCAATGTCAGAAGTTTTCTAAAAAAAAGAATATTCTCAGAAATAATAAAATAAGAATGTAAATCAACTGAAAATACTCTTGTAATTTTCTATACGAGTTAAAAATGGGGAGCGAATACTTTCTGTACCGAAGAATATAACAAGTATTGCATTTCATTTTCGTTCATTCGAAAGCGGCCCTTTTTATGTGAGCGTTATTTCATTCTTTGCTGTCACAATAAAAGGCATTTATTGTAAAGCGACTTTATTTTTATGAAAAATGAAAGATGGGAAAAAAAAAGTCGGAAAAAATGTATTTTATAATATTTTCACTTGGTCCGACAATTTATCAAGTTATGAGCTTATTTTCTTTTTAGGGGAGTTTTTTTTTATTGAGTAACTACACAATCGTATGTCATATTTATACTTTTATTCAAAATGAATGTTAAGTCAATTCATTAGAATGTTCAGAAATTCATCCTGATGTTAGACCGAAATTTATGGAGCTGTTTACCGATTATTTCCAATCATCAGACAAATCTTCCCGACATAAATAGGTTTAATGAACGGTACAGTGAAATTTTAACGCATTACTTATTTATTAGTTATTAAAAATAATTTCCATAATATGTAAAACCAAATAAGATTGAAGTACAAAATTAAATTAAAACAAAAACAAAAAATAGTACCATTACATTCTTCACTTTTTCTTTTATTGGACTAAATAGAATTTTTGTTTCAAAACTTGAGTGATGCAGAAGTAGATGAATTAGTTAAATGATTTAACTTATTATAATCATTTAATTCATATGCAAAATAATAATAATAATTGCAATATTCAGGTTTATTCAAGAACCGACCAGAAAAATCTATTTTAAACCATTTTAATTATTTATTTCTTTGGATAGTATTGATTACGAATTAAAACATAAGATAATGATTTCGATGAAACAATTAATTTATTTTGATAAAATTGCATTCGTATTTTTAAATATTTCTAATGAAAGTGCAATGAAAATTTATTTTAGCTGCTGCTGTATACGAGCCTTCTTAGAACAAAAACCAAGGAAATGTCAAATCACATAAATGCAAAAACAAATTATTTTCAACAACCAATCAAATATTTGAAATTTAAATTTTAAACCCTTTTCTGAAAATATTTTTTTTGTTCTATAAATAGTTGTACGAATACTCTAGGTGTGAAGCTCAAATCAGAAGCTGTTGACCGAAAAGTACCTTAAAAATAAGCTCGATATACCTATTTGTTCGTTTAAGGCTGCTTTTGAAGCTACATGACGCCTACTTTTGAATACACTTTGAAATGTGTGTGATAAATAGATGACGAGGGTGGCATGTGAGCAAATGCAAACATCGAAATTTTTCTACCATGAGATAACAAATTCTAAAATACTATCAAAAATTTTTTTATTGAAAATTTTTATTTTTATTTGCACTATAAATATTTAAAATAGTAATAGAAATCTCATCATTTTTGTATAATTTAAACCCTTTATCCTATTCGCAGAAACAATATAAGATCTAATGCATTCTTTTATTTAACAGAAATCTAATATTTCAACGTGTAAATAGCCACTTGTTATCACGAAATCGGAAACGGTTTTTAAGGTTTTTCTCGAAGCCTCTTTGCGCTTACTCTCATCATTTTCAAGAGCTCTGACAACTTGTTTTGGCAAAACAAAAAGTTTTTTTTTTGTTGAGATTTAAAAAAAATCATAACAACGAGTCATATTGAAATACGTTATGCAATTCGAACTATTATTGTTTTCGTTATATATTCGCCTCGTTTTTTCTACTTTAGTAATTTCCAAATCAACAATTTTTTTATAAATATCCATATTATTAATATATTTATTGCTTTTGATTTATTATAATTATTATTTGTTAATTATATGAAGTAGCTTTCAAATTCTAAATACTTTGTAGACCTAGAAGATAGCCACAATTGGTAGGTGATACTTAAATTTCATTTCATCGTAAGTATTATGAGATGTTCTTCTTTCCAACAGCAATAAATTTGCATCTTTGCTAGAGCTATCTTCGATTTTTTTAGAAGAAATACTTTAAAAAATAAACAATCTAAAAATTTAGTAAGATATTTAATATTTTTAATATAAAAAATTAAATTCTGCAAAGCACCATTAAATTTCGACTGGAAATTTTCCATATAGTTTCTCAGACGCTGTTCCTATCTTTTGGTGTAAAATGAGTTTTTCATATGAAATGGAAGATTGAAAACGGTATATAAAACAGACAAATAAATAAAAAAAACTCGCAACTGACAAAGTAAAATAATTTTCATTAAAATCGTATTATAAAAAGAAGAGCAGAACTTGGCTTCCACAAGCATAACAATAATTATTGTAAGATAGTAAAACAAAATTTTGAAAAAAGATAAAAGTCTGCATTATAAATTTTGCTCACGAATATCTTGTCCCAAAAATAAATGCAAAAAAAATTCCATCAAAATTATTTGTGTCTGTGGAAAAGTTTCTAGAAGTAAGCTAAACAATCCATGTTTATAATATAGAGAGTACATTGCATCTCTCTTGCTGCATGAATTAAACGCTTTTTCCCTCTTAGAACAGAATTAAAGTATTGAAGAGAAACTTAGTTTCCTTGAGCATAAATTGCCTGAACTTGAGATCCAGCTAACTGATTATCAATTTTTTTTTCTTTTTTCCCAAATCGTAAATTTTTTAAGAAAAAAATAAAAAATAATAATCACCCTTTGAAATTACCTTAAACCCAAATGGGCCAAAATGCTTAGATTGTAAATGTAAATTTAATATGCCTATAATATTTAAAATGTATCTAGCATTTATAAAAATGTTTCCGAATGCTTTATGAAAGGATAATTTGGGTTATCTAAGATGCACAAACTAATATTTTGATATAATCGTGACTGTAAACATTTAAAAACTTTCAAGTTGCAAACGGAGTTGTAAATTGTGACAATTTCTTTAGTGTATTAACGATTCATCTCGACATAAAAATGTAATGAGACGCTTAAAAGCACTAAAAATGGGGTTTTCTTCCAGAGAAAATTATTTATATTGGTTTATAAACAAATTGCCCATTTTTTATATAAAATTAAACTAATATTTCGAAAAATCCTTTATTCTTTATCGTTAATACTTAATATAATATAAATTTAGTATTAGAGTTGTATACAAATTTATTTAGAATAATTTTTTTAGTATTTCATAAAAATCTACATTTATGAATCCGTACAAAACTAAGTATAATGCACTAAATGATTCATTCGTCTGACTTTCGAATACATCGTTTTATTCTTCCCCTATAAAAATCATGAACTCACAATTTTATCATTCCAGCAATTTTTTTCTTTTCCATATTTCGATTTTAATATATTTTCAAAAATATTAAATTGATATATAATTATTTCATATTTATTAAATTAACAAATAATTATTTTAAATGCATCAAATTAATATATTTAATTAATATATTTTAATATATATTTTCTTCAATAGAAAACCAAAAAAATACACCGCAGGAAGCTAAAAAGGATATCCATAACTTTGCATTAAAGAAAAACTGTGAATGGTAAGCATTTAAACATTTTATATTTTACACGAAGATTTGCCTTTGCAATTTTCAGATGCTCAAAAGAGTACCTCTCATATTTTTAGAATTTTAATTGTGCACTTTGATGTCAGTCGAAGAACAAATTGATGTTAAATGATGAAACTTTTTTGCCATACTGAAATAGTTACTTGTAATCCCTTGATCAACAAAAGACAATTTTAGCAATTGTATTTTTTTATATATTTCGTTCTTCAAAGTTGAATAACTATATTTAAAAAAAAAGATATATTCCTTATATAGCCCTCTTGCAAAACCTTTCCGTTAGGTATACTTTTTTACAAGTATAGAAGTATGTGATGGCATATTTCAATGTAAGGTTGGAATATAATTTTTTGGAATGCAAGTCATGCTGGTTTCATTATAAAATTCTGGTATTCAAATTAAAGTTTGAATGCTGCATAAGAATGGCAACATCATCATAGTTTTAAGTTTTACTCATTTTGGAGGATTTTTCTCATTAAATTTATTGGCTTTTATATTAGCTTTTAGCTTTTGTATTACATTGTCTCGCCTCAGGTATTATTAAAAGTTAGTCTGTTTTGTAATAACATAAAATGATTATTCTTGTTTTTTATATGTTTATGCTATGTTTTTTATAATTTGCAATTACATATTTTGTGCGGTTTTAAAATCATATTGAAAGTATTTCCTTTACATTAATTCCAACACATCTTTTTTACGACTCTTTTTTTCCCTTCATTCTTGGCTAAAATTGTTTTATCTGTACAATTGTATGCGAGTTATCTTTAAATGAGAATTGTTTTTTTATTTACAAAATTAGTTGTTCCTTTGCAAGATTGCACAAGAATACAAGCATTCATTATATAAACTGTAATTTCATTCACAATTTTAAGAAACCTGTTCTTATATCAGTTTCTTTTTTTAATCAAATTTTTCACATGGGCAATAACTATTAAAGCGTGCTATATGTGTCACCGTGTTTAAATATACTTTATCTATACATATATCCAATCATTTCCTTTCATAATGATGTTATAATGTCTAGAATGATGATTTTGTTTTTCCTCTTTCAGTTTTTAATTTACCCAAATTCAAAAAATGATGAAATTCAATTATCTATCCTAACCGCTGTTTGAATAACCACACGGATAAAGGAAATATTAGAGAATTTAGTGATAGCTTCAATAACTTTCATTTTACAGAATAAATAGAATTAAAATTAATATGCTGAAAAATCAAAATTTAACTTTCTTTTCTCAACATACAAGAACTCAATAAATAAAGGCTTCTGTTTCTCACAAAAACGGCAGAAAACTTTTCTGTAAATATTTTCGAAGCACATGAGTTTTATATTTATTTATTTATTATAATTTCTTAGTTTTACTTGAAATTCTTGAAAAAAAAAAATCACTTTTTGAAAAGACTGGCATTAGATAACTAAGAAAAAAAGTCGTTGAAATGAAATATGAAATGGATTTAAACTGTCTTGAATGTAATATGTATTTGAACTTAGTCAATGAAAAATTATATATTCATGTTGCTTACTTAAATATTTAATACCAAAAATTAAATAAATGCAAGTTTTAAAACTAATTTTTAATTTTTAAAAAAGGAAATTTCAGCTCTTAATTTTAAATATCTGTAAAGGTATAAGAGTATAGTCTTCAAGCATTTGTCTCGAGTTAATTTTGCTTAATTTCTTTTAGTTGAATAGCCTGATTAATATAAGTTTTTTGAACTTTAATTTTCAAATTAAATTTTTTATGAACTCTTCTCTTAGTCAAAGTGAATAGTAAAATTAGTTTTAGTCCGCGCAGTCATCATGAGAAATATTCACATGATAAAAAATAAATCTCTCGTAACATCAAAATCTTCAATTTCAAAATGTCTCGATTGCCCCGAACTTAAACTAATTTAACACTGTGCATCATTAATAATTATCTCATTAATCATCTTCTAAAATAAATTGTTTCATTTTTGCAAAGATCATTGCCTGTCTTCATTAAAATAAAATATAGCCTTTATTTATCCATAATACACAATAAAATATGACATTCCAGTACCATAATTATATGTAAAACAAGATTTTTAAAACTTAATTTTTAGCGATAGCCTGTAAATACATTATGTTACTCGAATAACAAAGATTTGCCAGTTTAACCTTCATCATTTACTGTAAAACCTATTATATCTCGTGCTTTTATCTAAATATGATATCATGTTAACTTTCCCTGACATTTTTAAAAATTAATCATATAATATCAGCTAGAAAAAAGTTGTAAAATCAAGAACTGGTCATTCAATATAATTATGAGATGAGAAAATTCAACATTAAATGAAAGTTTATATTCTTCATGGTATAATATATAATACAAATTTAATAGTTTTAAACTTTAGCATTAATAATATGTAATATACAAATAGGAACAATTAAAAATGAAAAATGCTTAAAAATTTTTGTTAAAAAATAAAAGACATTAATGACAAAAATATTCAAACAATTTTTTTATTTTATTTTCATGTTAAAAATCAAATATGAAAAAAATAATGCCGCACGCAACTTTTATTCCTCCATACCGTACCTCCATTTTCTAAAATTTTAAATTAAATTTATTAAACTCTTCTCTTATGCTTATATTTATAAATAGATAGTTTTAGTATACGCAAGCTTTACAATATACGTTTTATTAAAACATTCATTCAATATCAAGTCGAATTCCATCACATCCATTCCTAATCTCCGCCAAAGCACAATATACAATCCTTTCACTAGCTTAAATATTTTAGCAAGATAATAGAAAGAATTCTAGGCTGAAAGAAAAAAGAAAAAAAAAAGCATTCAAGTCAAAAATATTGTTTATTTTCCCTTCTGCGCTCAGCACACCAGCACACAGGGTAAAGGGATTAAAGCGAGGATGAAACTGCCGATTAAATTTTATGTAACTCGGCAAATAATTCGAAATCCAAAAGTTAAAATTTTATCTGATACATTTGTTTCGAATGACTCTTAAAGAAAAATCATATAAGCCGTAATTTCTTCAAGCTAAAAACAAAATTTCGTGGCACGTTGAGATTTTCAAGTCGAGCAAACAGCAGTGAAGAGCTCTCTCACACTTATTGAAAGATTTTCACGATAGAATGAAAAATAATCATTATATAGTTTTAACCAAAGGCAGTTAAAAATGTTATTCACATATTTTATTTTCTTACAAAAATATGTGTTGAAAAGTTTATTTTTATCACCTACTTTAGTTATTAAAAGGACAATTTTTCTGCTTTAATGGAAAATTTATTTTTAATTACAATAAAAAGTTACATTTTTAACACATGTCAAGTAAGCTTTTGGGGACTAAGAAATTTTGCTAAATTGCTAATCAATTGTTTCGTGAAACGAACAATGCATATTATAGCAAGAGTACTTTAATCATAACAACATTTTTACTTTCGACATTTCAGAAATAATGGATTTTCTGAGGCTGCATTTATGCAAAGATCTGAAGCCTTCAGCATTGCTTATTTATATATAATTAAAAATAAAATAATCATATTTAGAATTACATCAAACATAAAATCATCTTAAGCCGCAAAATCTTCACAACAGTAATTTGATGAAACGCAAAAAATTTGATAATAACAATATTTAAATCCAATAATATATAATTTTCTGCTGGAAATAATATAGAAAATACAGCATTAATACTCATTTTTAAAAACTACTTTTACGTGCTTGATATAGCTTACAATTGAAAATCATCGTGCGTTTTGCGTGCAAACTTTGAAATAAAACTGAAAGTTGTTAAAAAATCGTATTGGTGTTTCAATAGTTCTAAATAAAAAAAAAGTCATTAATAAGAATGCTAAAAAATCATATGTTTCTGTATTAAAAACAAATTATGGGTGAAATATATCACATAAATAACCAAAAATATATATATATATATATATATATATATATATATAATTTTGCAGAATGAATATGTTTGTATGACTTTGAATTGTTTTTAACAATTTTAATTTCTCTTATTTGACGATATTAAGATAGTGCTCCCTTCTTGAATTGTGAAAATATTGGACGACAGCAATTTTTCTTAAAAGAACGAAATTAATTGCGAAAATTTTAAATGGTTTAGAGTTTTGATTGATATTATGAAGAATGTTAAAATAAACTACCCTTTTCCTTTGCTAAAAAGCATATTCATCCGAAAAAATGCTTTAACACATGGAAAAAATATCTTGATTTCAAGTGCTCTAATTTCTTATTTTGAAAAGTGTTTACGCATTAAACTCATTGATCTGTCGTTTAGATCTTTATAAACCGGTTTGTAACCTGTTAATTATATAAAATAAACTTTTATGAAAATCTAAACATTCAAAACGTCAAATTTCTTCGTTTTTTAATTACGTTTTTAATAATAATTTTTTCGTTAGAAGCCATATCATAAATATTAAACGAAGGAAAAAAAGTTCAACGATATGTTACCCAGAATTCAAATACAATTAAAAATCAACATAAGGCAATCTGTAGAATAAATATTGAAAGTAACAATAATTACAGGAGATTTTTTTTCTTTTCAAATTCCTTTGTTCAACAATGCTTCAATTGCCAACAAAATGTTAGTTAATTTTAGTTAATTTAAAAAATTAAGTTTTTCCTCCTATCAAACTTATTGAATCAAAAACTTCCATCTATAGATTTAAATTTTCAAACACCGTTTTATGTGTTCCGAATATTATTTATACTACACACGAACAAAAGAATAGTTTTCCTTAGAATATCATAATATTTTAGATGGTAATTTTAAATTGAGAATAAGTTTAAAAATTGTCTTTCATATTTTTTCATCCTAATATATCCCAATTCATTTCAGTAAATGACTTGTAAATAAAAACTCGACATTAAAAACGTTAAAAAAATAATGTAAAAATTATTCTTTAATCTCTTTTTTTTATTTGATTTTTTCCCATTATATTTTAAATTAAACCCGAGATCAAGTTAAAGATGAATGGACAAACTAACTCAAATGATATTCGTTTTTAGATAAGAAGACATCACCTTCGTTATCAAAAACCGCAATCTGTTTCAGTATATCACAATAACTTTATTGCATTCTATTCAAATATTTTTATTGGAAAAATTGTGGAGAATCAGAGTATGTTGGGGACATAAAATCTCTTTATTAAAAATTAAGGAAATAAATAACTGTATTCCTATAGGCAATCCGTATTTTTCAAAAATGTTTTTTATTTCTTCAACATTTTGATTACAGAGGTTCTATTTCAGACCCTCCCCTCAAACCTATTTTCTCGTGGCCTCATATTTTGCTCGGTGTTATATGAAACTCTCCGACGTTACATAATAGCTTGCAGGCTTGTGCAATATTTTAGAATGCCGTGAAAATTGTTCGATATCACAAATATAATTTGCCAATGGGACAAAGATGAATCGAAATGCAAAAACGAAACTCACCTGTAGTAAGGGTGGTATCCCTGCGGAGATATGTGCAGATCCATAGGAATGGATCCATAGCCTTCTGGTTGCATCATCTTCGAAACAAATCCTTATTTTAAGACATGGGAGAACCGGTAAACCTTGAGCACACGGGAGCGTATATCAACGGAGGATCGGCGCGCGGGACTAAACGGAGATGAGCCGAGTCCAAATGATGAGGATCCAGAGTAGAAATGGAACAGGTTTGACAATTCTTAGTGGGCTAAACAATGTCAACAAAACATGCCTTCTGCTTGACCAATCTGGAAAAATTATTTCTCAAGATTTGTTGTCTCCAATTGACTGAAAATGGCAGTTATTATTATTATTATTGTCTTTACTATAGTAATTGAATATTGATTCAATTCCTAAAATGAAATGTCACCTTTCAATAATTATTACGCAACTTTGCTTATCATTCTGCTTTAATTTCTTCAAGTCCGCACAAGTCTATTTCCATCTGAAGAGAGCATCATTTAACAATCAGTAATAAATACTTCATTATTTTAGTTGAGAAATGTCAACTAATTTCTTATCTTTTGGCCATTTATTCGCTATGTTCTATTAATTTAACGAGCACTCTTTTTCTCTCCTCTTATTGTTGACGATTCAAATTTCAAAGAAATCTTTCTCTACGCAGTCATCGAATAGATAAATTAGAAATTCATAATAATTTGTATCACAGATAAATTTCCACATCCATCCACTGATCACAAAAAATTATTTAAATTCACAACCAAAAATAGAAATATATATATATAAATATATTCATTAACAGGTATCCAACAGAAATTCCAAAACTTTCACTAAAATGTAAATCAGTACGAATCAAACCTTGATTTGGAAGCGTATGGTTACAATCTTGGAACAGAATTTTAGACTGGGGGCTTCCGCAGCGACTTTTCAAGACCTCTTGCCCGCGTGAATACCACTTGCTGACTGCAACTGCGCAAACATAAACATTGAGCGTACACACCGTGCGTGCCAGCGAAGGGACGGCGCTGACCACCTTCTATCGCGGTCGAGTTGTGGTGTGTGACTGCGTTTCTGTTAACGCTACTACGGCCCCCGTTAGGCCTAGGCCGTCCAGTTTGTGACGTAACGCGGACGAGGAGGGTCGGGGGAAGCGAAAAATCTACCTTTCGGTAGAACGAAAGAATGAAAAAAGAAAAAAAGAACAGCAAAAGGGGGCAGTGCCTCGACGGCGGCGCGCGGTTTTCTGTAACCGCCCCACGATGCGCGGCTTGCCGGCAACACAGTTGACGCGCGGACTCGACCCGGTGAAGAACTCGCTCTTGTGCCGTACAGGCGGTGGATTCGCAGTGGCGGGCGACACCGAGGGTCCGGGATCGTTTGATAGAGGTGGCGGTTGGCAAAATCTGCAGCTAAATGATTGTTTTTCAAAGAAGAATTGGGGATATAAGGGGCTCTTTTCTGCGCCGCCCAGTAAATCTAGAATGACCCACCCGGGAGTCGTGTGACTGAATTTTTCAGTCAGCAGTTGAGTGGTGCTGCCCTTCAGTTTCATTAAGAAGAGATTTCTTTCTGGGGATCAACTTGTAATTTTTAAATATCAGGGTTTTCCTTTCACTGCATTCTGTTATTATTCTTTTTTTTCTTTGGTTGAGTAATATCCTTTATTTGAATTCCTAGGATCTTCGGATAAATGTCTATAGTGATATGGATACTATGGATGTATAGTTATATGGATATATATTATGGTTATATAGTTATATGGATATATATTATGCTTATGTAGAACACTTCTATTGCTCTTAGCGTGATTTTAAACTTCTGGATATTGATGAGATGTATGATTCAGCGTTTAGCTTTCTCGATATTTCGATATCATTTCGTCTGTTAATTGCTTTCTTTCTGTGACACATTTTGATATTGAAACGCAAATCCCTTTCTAGATTGAAAATCATACGTTAAAGAAATTGTAATAACTTATGAAAGTTTTTAGGGAATAAATTCGTTTTTACTTAGAGTATTTTTAATAATTCATCTAATTTCCAAAGATATCTCCCGATTTAACGCTATTAATGTTAAGTTAAATCTCGTGATTGCATCTTCTCATTTTGACTTTGTTAGGATATATTGTTGAATTTTATGAGTTTTATCTCTCAAAATTTAGGATCTTTTCTTTATAAGGAAATTCGCCGTTATATATGTGTGCGTGTGTGTTTTGTCATTGCCCTTCTGATTTTATTCTGAAAAGATATATTGCTCTTTTACATTATATTGTCATCAAAGCTCCTCGTCCAAAAAAAGATGTATTTTGACTTCGCATAGAAAAAAAAGTTATTTGAGAAAGCTAATGAATACGCAAGTATGAAATTGGAATAAAAAAATTGGAATAAAAAACCAATGCAGTTTGTTTTGAATAAATACTAACTGTCGATCAAATGAATAATTCAACTGATTATTAAATCTTGCTTTCTTTGATTGTTTGATACATTCTGTATTCAGAATAGAAATCTGAATTCCAGAGATTGTTACAAATCATTTTTGCGAGCTTTCTTTCATTGAAAATTTCATCGGCTTTTGTAATTTGTAATATGCTATTAAATAAACTATCATCGCTCAAAAGATGACATAACACGGAATTCCATTTGTACATAAATAAATATAATGTTTAGTATAATAGGAGCACTATACTTTAAAATATGACGAAAAAGAAGCACTGCAATGTTTGTATAAAGTTGAGAAAATATGCAATGATACTATATCCAATAATTAAAAAAAAAAAGGTTTAGTTATTGGCTATAGTATCATTTATTTTTAAGTTCCTTTGTAAAGGAGCAAGAAAAGCTATTGTTTAATCACAGCTCTTCTTCGTGATTGAGACAAATGTTCACTTTTTAGCAGTTTTTAAATCACGCAGTTTTAAGCTCGTTCTGATCTAAAGATATTAAAGATAGAGTGTGTGCAGACTAAAAACTTTAATGCAGAACTTGATTGATCTTTAGACATAATTCATTGAACTACGACCACCTTGATATCATTTAATTCTGAAAATGTGTTTAGAATGTTTACATATACTGGTCAGTTATAAATTTAAAAATTATACACATAAAACATTAGCAAAACAAATCGAATGCTGAACGTTTAACAGAAAAATGACACTACAGTTTTTTTTTAATTTGAGAAAAAATTTTAAAAACAGCGAAAAATTGTGCATAATCTTACATTTATTTTTTTTTAAAAATTATGGCGAGCCCCATCTTATCAAAATAATAATATCATCTCGTATTAGATAGTTTGAAAAATTAGTTTTAAACTAGATAGTTTATCTAAATATAATGCTACCTTCCTAATTAAAAAATAATAGTTTAAAAAAGTAATTAATGACGAAGAGGGAGAGGACCCATAAGCCGATTAGATATTATTGAAGTGAATCGATGAGGAGCTTCAGCACAAGGTGGGGCCGGATGAAGAAAATTTGGAAAGACAATTTTCACCTATATTTGGCCGCAATGTTCGAAGACACATATTTAATTCAGCTTTAAATCCTTAAAAATATACTTCTAATAAAATCTGAAAAAAAGGTGCACAAATTAAAAAATATACAGAAAAAATAAAAAAGTAAAAAAGTAACCAAATAATCTAGAGAAATATGGTTTTTTCAATTATGTTATTAATATTGAAATTTTTTATAATTGAATTATTTTTTAACCAGTACAGACTTGCTGTTAAGACCAGTATGGACTTCCTGTTTAAAATTCCATAAAACAATTCCATAAAACTCCACGTATTTTAACAAAACTCTAGAATCAGTTTAAAATTGAAATTTGTGATACAAATGCGTAACCCAGCAATCAAATGCAAATCCTCCCACACTTGTTCATTGAATCTTATTAATCCCACTTATATTCAAATGGATGCAAAATAAATACAATTTTAAAATGCCGGAACTCCATGTTTTTTAAACGTGAAGCATTTTTAAAAAACGATATCTTGCTCCATGATCGGGAATCGAATTGCCTCGACATGAACATCAATTGAATAATAATTATTTTTTTAAAAATTCTGCAGCTTTCATGACAATTTTCATAATAGTTATTCAGCAAATAACTTTATTACTTTGTTATCGCTGTTCATAAGAATAATTCTACGAAAAAGTTCTTAATTGAATGTTTATCATTTTGTTAACGACTTCATCTCTTTGGTAGCGTTTTTTTATGTGGAAGTTTTTCCCATCTCATCTTCGCAGCTTTTGGATAAAAACCATCGCCTCGCCATTTATATAAAATGCATTCTTTTGGCAAACATAAAATTTGCAAGATAAACTTTTATAAATCTTGCATTTGGAAATTAATGGCTTTCAATATATTGACACCAGCATCCTGACACAATTGTAGCTCGTCTTCCCCGTGATCTGGGCGTCATGGTTAATCTTCTATCTGTGAGATGAGTGAATGTATTCCCCTGTAAAAAGGGGTTGTGCAAGCGAATGTGTTCCCCTGTAAAAAGGGGTTGTGCAAGCGAATGTGAGTAACTCTTGGCCCTAGATGGCGCTATTAAAACTAGACACGCAACCTTGGCTTAAATCGCTGACTGCGCCAGCGAGCTTGTGTATATCAAGAGTCATTAGAAACAACAACATTCTGCTGACATTGGTACTATATTACAGCATTAAATAATTCAATTTTAAATATAAATATCACACGATTAATATGTTTATGTAGTGTGATCGTTTTTTGTAATATAAATATTTTAATATGAGAAATAAAATGATTTGTTTTGTTATTTTTGGAATTATTAAAAAGAAGCCTATTTCAATGCTGCTTTCACAAATTTGAAAAGCTAATCGTTATCTTTTATATTTTAAGAATGATCGACGAGCCCTTCAATCTGACCAGACAATAAAAAAAAACCAATTGTAATGAAAACAACTCGGTTTTCGATCACATTCCGCCCCATAAGGGGGAGGGGGGGGGGGGGGGGGGGGGAAATATGGAAGTAAAGGAAGTATGTTTCGAGCTCTCTCGAAACAAACAGCAAGCACAATCCGAGTGCACTATTCCGATAATCGTATTTTCTCTCCAAACATATAATATTGCTTCAAACAGAATTAAGAGTTTTACGGTTCTAAGAATTTTAATAATTTATCTATCCATAAAATTTGTTTTGCAGGAGAAAGAAAAATAAAATAAAAATGAAACACATAAATCAAGACAAAGTTTATCACAATTTTAATCTTTCATGAAAATCATTTTGTAAATAATTATCATTTTTTTATTTTAAGTATCAGAGCAGTGTATATTAAAAATTTAATTCAAAAATAATATTACAAATGCTGGTGAAAACTTTTCTTTTTAAGGTGCTAGTAAACTTTGAAATAAGCAAAAATGGCCGAAAGGTTGCAATTTTATTTTTATCATTTCATCACCAAAATATATTTTAATATTCAACTGAAGTACTATTATAAAATCTCATGCTCAAAACAGTAAGTAGAAGGGTTAAAAAAAGAGGTAAAATAGTGAAATTTAATGACTTTTCTCAAGGTGATATTGCAATTAGATTTAAATATCTTTAAAACGTTGCAGATGTCTCAGTGTTTGAAGAAATCAAATGAAATTGATAATAAAGATTTCCAAACATTAAAAGGAAATAATGAATGCATTTTTGTTTCGAGTTATTTTGCCTAATTTAAAATCAATTTTAATTTAGTAAGAAGTAAAATTCCTATAAAATTCTGTCAGTTTGAATAAAAATATTTCTAAAAAAGTAGCATTTAATTGAAATTATAAAATCAGATGGAGTTTCGTTTCAAATAAATTTACATTGGATAGTAATTAAAACATAATAGAAAAAATTATAAATTATATTGCCAGGAATATTTTGAAATTTTCAAACATTATATATCTTTTAATTTTTTTAATAACTTATTTTGTTTTTAAATTTTTTTAAAGAAATGTGACGTATTTATATTTTAAAACTTGCGTTTAAAAATTTCATAACTTTTATAGAATAATTTCCCTAAGTGTCTGAAAGTCCATTGTACTCTCAAAAGGCATAAATACTATTTTTTTAATAAATAGATTAAATATATTTAATGATTTAAAAAATTTAAAAATATTACATGAAACAAAAATGCAGATTATTTTACGGTTTGTACGGTACATATCAGATAAGATTATATATAATTTTCAAAAAAAAATTAAATATCGATAAAAATTTATATATATATATATATATATATATATATCAAAATAAAGCTGTCATTGTATGACTGTCAATTAGTATTCTTTTTAAAACACTGAGTGTATATAACAAAAATAATATTATTGGAAATAAATAAAAGTTTTGCAAAAAAAAAAATGAAAAGAACAAGAAATGTAGAAAATAAAAAAATTGTAATTCAAAATCAGATTTTGCAATGAGAAATAGGAAGCATGCAAACGATTTTTGTGTCTTTTTTTCTTGCAGTAGGCATATAATTACTATTATAATTGAGAATAGGTATTTTCAACGAAAACTAGGTATTTTTCTTAGTCGATTGAAATGGGTTCTCTAAAAATGGGAATGCCAGTATCCTTCGTGCTCTGATGTTTTCCCTTGATGGTCTAGTTTTCAATCCATTCTCTCTTTCTGACTTCATTTTACTCAGAACTCTTATTTATTGTATGAACCGTTACTACTACAGTTATAATAACTAGAGAAGGTATCATATAATTAATTAAATAATATACTTACGAATTTATCACGCTAAATGCATTAATTTAAATAGGATGGTTGCTAATAAGGAAATATTAGAATTTCAGCTTTCACGTATAATTTTCTTATATTGGAAAGAAAAAAAAAGGGGGGGGGGATTGAAGTAACTTCTCTTGATCTTCGTAACCACCATTTCAACATGTAATTTTCTTTCTAATGCTATTCTGGACTCCTTCAATGTTTTTTTGTCATAATATGGGTGCGCTGTTATTTACAGGGTGTCCATAATTAAGCGAAACTACTTTTAAGTTGTTTACTGGTGAAACTATTGTTCAGAAAGTTATAAAATTTAGTATAGGACATAATGAAGGAATGGGAAATTGTTTGAGCTATTAAAAAATAGTTCAAAATTTGGTTACCAGATCAGTTTCTCAAATGAATTACATATTTAGCATATTTTTCCCAAATTTAATTACAAAAAAAACGTGTTCATGATGGTAGCAGAAAATAATGGCCGCCAACATGATGGCCATTATTTTCCGCTACCATCTGGAATCGTAAGATATCATTATCCACAGTTGACCGGACTGTGTTCTGGGAAATAGTAAGAACATGCTGTGAAAAGCTGCTTTTTAAATCAGGTGCAGTTTTTGGATTATCACGACTTAATGTTTTAAATGTCCCCAAATTCAAAAGTCATATGGATTTAGGTCTGGAGACCTGGAAGGACACAGATAATTAAAGTGACGGTTGATGAAACGTTCTTCTGTAAATTTATTGAGGAAAACGTCCTTTACAACACGGTTAATGTGAGGAGGAGCTCCATCGAGCGTGAAAATTTTACTTGAAAGGCAATGACGTGCTTGCTGTGGTCAACTGAGGAACATGCTATCTTACGATTCCAGATGGTTGCGGAAAATGATGACCGTCATGTTGAACATCTTTTGTTGTAAAATTATGTTAAAAATATGCTAAATGTGAAAATCATTTGAAAAACTGCCCTTGGTGGCGAAATTTTGAACTACTTTTTTTTAATTCGAGTAAACAAATTTCTATCCCTTCATTATGTTATATACATAATTTCATTACTTTCTGAACAATGGTCTCGCCTGAAGACAATTTTAAAGCAGGGTCGTTTAATTAAGGACACCCTGTATATCAGAGCTTCGTCAAGAACCGTGTGCATGAATTTCTTAAAATGAAGTAGGTTCTGAATGTATCTCTAATTAGTCATCTTCCGAATGAAATACCTTTAAAAACAAATGCTCGAAAACTGAGCAGAACATATTTTAAGAGTGTATCACCAAACAAGGGTCTTGCGCCAGTAAAAAATTCTCATCGGATTCTACAAGCATCTTTATTTGTTTAACATATCACTGACCTGACAAGGATATTTCAAGAGTTGATGAGGAACGTCTTATTTCTACAAGCATCTTTCGGCAATAGTAATTACGAAAAAGGAGGGGATGGTCTCCTTAAAACTTTCTCGAATGCTTTTTAATGAAAGTTTCATTCCAAAGAGCGCCTTGCCTGGTTCTGGCGTAGAATAATTCCGAAATATTCAAAGGTAGGAATTTGTCATTTTTACAGAATCTGTCGTGTAATCCTAAGAGAGTTTCTTTGCAATAAATCTCTTAAATGCTGTTAATAGCAACGGAAAAAACAAGTCTATGTTTTAAATTTTCTTTCTCTAACAATTCAAATAAAAATTTGGCATTAAAATAAAAAAAATATTTATAGCGAGAGAATCACATACCAAATTGGACATCTTGAAATACGTTACATTTTCTGAATATCGCTTTTACATGCATTTGACAGCGCAGTCCGACGGACTATCAACTTATTGTTGAATTCCTCTCAAAATGTGATAGGTGTCAGCACCATAGATGTTAAATCTGGCACTAAATTTTATTCATATAGCTCTCTCTCTTTGTTTTGTATTTATCGTGTTAAAATAAATTCGGAGAGGCAGACAGAGAGGTTTCCTCTTAACGGATTTTGCTCAAAGTTTGATAGAAGTATCAAATTTATCCAACTAGATCAGTGCCTCCATTAGTTCTCCTTATTAGAATTTGACACAATGACAAAATTGTATTTTTCGAACTCAAGAGGGTCGGAGATAGTGGAGATTAGTCGAAATCTGGAATTGGAATATTTGGACGACTATAATATTTTCTCTATATTTTGTATAAGAGAAAGTAAAAAAGCAAGCCCAAAAGGATTTTTTTTTCATTTCTTTTCTTTTCTGATCCACTTCGGTTCACGTAGCCAAACAGAAAAAGTAAAACTGAAAGAAGTTCCCGCCGTGTGTGAACTCCTAATCTGCGATAATTCTCCACCTTTCTTTGAAAAAGACAAACGATCTGTGAGAGCAATTGTGCACGTGGTGCTGCTCTCTACGTGTATGCCTCTTAACGTTTTCGACAACTTGACAAAGGGAAAAACCTATAATTCGACCATCCCAATTCCTCTGAGACTTCATCCCTCAACCAGCGAACGATTATCCACCACCCTGTGTGGGAGTGTAGACAGCGAAATTACACCCCCGTATCAGAGTAGACTCGTGGCCGGGCTAACAAGCGCTGATTTTAAATGAAAGGGAAACATCATTGATCGAAAGTCCTGGGTGATTGCGGACTCTTGTTGACCTCTGGCTTTTTCAAAACGCCTCGGAATTCTCGTGAAGATCGATTATCAAGTTCAGGTGCAGGCTACAAAATAACGCGAGGCTTACAAAATCGGCATTTCGATGTGATATGCATAACATAATGTAAAATAAATGTTCAGAAGGATCATTTTGCATTGAAAAAATTTGTATTATTGATAAAGATAAGAAGATGATATTACTGGCTGGTCTGTAATTCTAAGCCATAAAGTCACTGGAAGATATTTTAAAACCTATGAATGTGATTAAATTTAATTGTTACTTAAATAATTTTAAAGAACTATAAACAAATTATAAATTTAAGATTTAAAAATCTGCAGCCTTGAAAGTGACATAAAAAACTTTAAACAAAAATGTAGGCAGACATTAATAAATACAAAATAAAATGATTATGGTGTAATGCATGCACATAATGTTCAAGACGTGAAAGGAATCATGGATAGGAAACATTTTAAAAAATTCGGTTGAAATGACAGATATCCAAAAATAATAAATGATCTACCGTTATGGTGCATTGATTAGTGTATTCAAGATCTCTTATCCTTCCAACAGGAATCGAAATTCGTATCCGTAGATTTGCATGAAGCATATTGATATTCTTCAGAGCTTTATTTTGACTTTCTTAGTTGGTTTCCTATATGAGGTGAAACTGCATCAGGAAAGCCAGCAAATTAACAAAATCATTATCTCAGCGTTGAAAATAGTTTTGCATCTCTTGCAGGGTTAGCAAAGGACCGTTGGATTCAAAATAGGCAATTACCTAAGTCCACTGAAATTGTTCTTTCCTTTTCGCATTATTTTATAAAGTAATTTATTTCTAAGAACTATGCACTGAAACTTATTCGAATTATTATTAGCTTGTTTTTAAATAACTTTGTTTACATTGATATCAATTTCATAACATTATAAATTTCTAAATAATTCTTAAGTTTTTTTTTTCATTACGTTTTCTCTTTATTCTCACTGATAATCTTTTAACTAACTAACTCACAAATTTACAACTACGACCAGCTTCGTATTAGATTGTTTTTTTTATCATTTTAATTAAACTTAAAATTTAAATAAATTTTTTATAAGAAATAAAATTCGACCAAAGTATATTTAACGAAATTGTTTTTAGTTCTAGTTTAGTTACAAAAAATAAAGCGCTAATTTTTTTTTCAAAAAAATATTTAAAATCGTGCATTTTTTTACAAAATAGGGGCTTACAGTCATTTAGTTTAAACTCAATTAGTTTTAACTGCAAAATAATGGAGCTTTTGTATTCCAAATTTTATTGTCTCCAATACATTTTATTAAATATGACTGACAAAATAGAGGATATTTATAAAAATTAAAAATTTGTAATTAATTAAAAACTTATGGATTAAAACTATATAAAATATAATTATTTATTTCACCTTGACCATTTTTTATTAATATATATACGAATTAGCCAAGTTTTAGAAATTAGCTTTTGGATCTTAATTAGAGTGGATTTTTGACTTTTTATGCCTTAAATAGAAATGGGTTGTTGAATTAATAATGTAGCTATTTTAAAATTACACGACAAAGTTTTTATTGCATTCATTTCATTTATAGAAAATATCTCATTCTAGAATTTATCCCAATTCATGCAAACGCATGCTGAATAATACACTTACCTGGGTTCAGTTTGCAGTAAGAATTAATCTCCCAATTTGAGTTTTTGTTAACTTGATGGCAGCATTTTGATAAAGACTCATTTCCTCCCCGCAGTCGAAATATAGTCTTGCAGTTTCAATTTTATTTTCATTTGTTGTGAAATAAATTGTTGGTATTGGATAAATAAATTGTTAGGATAAACTTGCTTTATGGGTTAAAACACTGATATAATTTATAATTGAATTTTTTAAACCTTAAGATGATGTAAAAATCAGTTTTATTGCAATATTTTCGAAAGTAATCGCGAAAAAACACCAAAATGTCGATTGATTTTTAATTACAATTCTAATTAAAAATTCAAAACATTTCACGCCAAGGTGTACATTTCTACTTCCAAAAATATATATTTGCCAAGCACTGGATAAAATGGCGTGGCCTGTAGAACTCTTAAAATTAGACAGACGAAATTTGGAATGAGGTCTTTACGAAAACTTAGTAATTTTCTATCAGATTTTGAGAGAAATCTATTTAGTGGAAGGCTGTCTATCCGAATACAAGTTAACATAATAACTACAAAACGAAGAAAACTGCAAGGATGAAATTCGGTATCCAGGTTTGACAACTGTTATGTAAAAAAAAATAATGATAATTAAATCAAATTTTGAGCAGAGTCCGAATAAGCGGTTGACAGTTTCCCGACCTGTACTTTCAAAAGCCCATGAATATGATAATTCCAAAATGCAGTGATTTGAATAAATCAAATTTGATATGGGATTTTTTACTGCAATGGTAGTTCGGTGGCAAAATTTGGTTTAAACTGATTGAGGAGGGAGCGGGGAGTCTAAAACACAAATTCGCCTTTGTAAGAGAAAATATGAGAAGATTTCGGAGAGACCATTCTCAATGGATTTTCCTTTTTCTATTTTTGTTTGGTATTTTCATGTTCTTCTGTTTTATTTTGATTATGTTTGCTTCGTTTTAAAAGAGTATCAATAATTTATGTAATTTTATAATAGTACATTCAGTCTGGAAATTATTATGCACAATGATTGTGTAATAATTCTATTTTGTAGAAGTATTTCTGATGTTTTAAGTATATTTTGATTATTAATATTTTTCTTTTACGCTGTGTGTAATGCAGATATGTTTATTTTTGGCAATATAACACGTATATATTATTTGATTTATACGATTCCATCGAAAATACGGCGTGAAAGCGGGTTTGGTGCATTTAATCCGCCAGGGCCAAACTTTCTCCTCCTAGTGTAGCCCCCAAGCTTTGTAAAGGAGTAGCATCTCAGGCGTCGCTCTCGTCATCTGACTTGTTTCAAATTACGAAATCAGTACTAAAGTAGTCCTAGAATTGCTTCCAAACCGGACGTTATTAAAATTAAACTAAGTTAAATTGTCATATACACTCATGTCCATAAATTAAGGATAATGCAAGTTCAGAAAAATAGTCCGAAGCAAAACAAATGTGACTTATTTGTAAAACCTATTTATTAAACGAAGAGTAAAGATCCCAAAAGATGCTCTGTGTTTAATATCATTAGTAAAAATTGAAATTTTTCACTCCCTGGAGCAGATTACAAAAAACTCCCATTTACAAAACCCACTATTACATAATTAATTATGATGGTTAATACAAAATATGTGTCCCAGACAATGCAATGCAGTCCGTACAATGCCTAGGCATCCTGAGTATTAAATTATCGATCTGTTTCACCACTCATTAAACAATGCTCTCCGAAGTTTCGGTAGACATGCAGGAGGTGGTTGATAGGTTGCAATTCGTCGACCAAAAATGTCCCACCCATTCCCCACACCGGATTCAAGTCCGGTGAGGATGCTGGTCAGTCTATTCAGGGGGATGTCCTCTTATCAAAGGCATTCGTTTGTGGTGCTTCTGTGGTGAGGACTGGCGCTGTCATCCATAAACACGAATTCAGCGCCCATGGCGTGCCAAAATAAATCTACATATTGTTCCAGAATGACATCCCGATGGATTTGGTCTGTCATGGTTCCAATTAGAACTTACAGATCAGTTCCGGAATCCAGAATAATTCCTCTCAAAACGAGCAATCCTGCACCACCGTAAGTGTTGCTCAATGATGTTCTCTTGGTGGTAACGGGTACCATATGAATATAAAAGTCTCTCCATATAAAAGTCCCACGAGATTAAGAGTGCAAACTAAACTTGGACTCGTCGGAAAACATCACGCAAAACCACTGTTGTGGTGTCTACAATACATTCTCTCTACTGCAGGTTAACCGCAGACAACAGAGGGTTACAGTAAGTGGAACATATACTTACCCTACGAGCATATAGACCAATCTGCCCAAAGTGTCTGTACACAGTCTGCCTTGAAACTGTTATACCAATGACTGCACCGCTAAGACAGGTCCTATGCGGTGCTCCGTCTTTTCTTTTGGCAGTAACTGTCAAATACTGGTCCTCATTCGGCATTGTAAACATAGAGCTGGTATATTAATAGAAAGACCCAGTCGTGTGTTTCTTGTCGAAACGAATGTACGCAACATGAACCACAGTGGTTTAGGGAGAATCTGAGAGTAAAAATACCTTTTTTGGTGACATATTTCCAATTCTTGGCAAACTCAAAATCTGTCGCGCAATCTTTTGCTTCTCGTCAACTGTAATGGTCGATTTTCATTTCCTGAAAAGTTTGTTTTTCTTTTCTTGTTTAGAAATTATTCTACTAGGCAAAAACCGGCAAACTAAGCAAACTGACTTCGAAAAAAAGATTTCGTTTTCAAAACATCAATAGCTGAGTTTGTTAACTTAAATCATGTTTATCATTAATGAAAAGTAATTATTTTCTTCGTTAAGTAAATATTTTATTTCTTTTATTTACATAAAAACATGTTTATATTTTATATTACATCTTCAAAAACTTTCTATTATTATCTTAAACAGATAAAAAAAAAACTTTTATAAAAACAGATTATAAAGGGACATAAGCCCCCCCCCACCGTCAAAATACTGTGCTTAGGCCTGTATCAATACTATCCATGTTATTAGAGAGAGAAATTATAAAATCTTAAACTATATCTTATAATCTTTTACGATTTTATTTATTATTGCATTTTTTGAAGGAAACTGGTAGGAAACTTTTTTTAATATCACTTATCTATGGATTCTTTGCATAAAAAGAAATACCCGTAAAAACTATTATTGTATCCCAATAAAAAAATGAAAAGAATTGAAAATAGATTACGTAATTATTTTCGAAAAGTTAGAAAATCCTTAACTATCATAATTTTAAATATTTATTCTGTAAATTGTTCATTTTAGTAATTTAGTAACTGGAGACAAACCATAAAAAAATGTTAGAAAGAAATTCAATTAAGCTTTTGTTAATCCAACTTAGTCAAATCTACTTTGTTGTTATTTATTAATTGTATGGTGATGTAAATCTAATTTTAGGCAGTAAATTTTAATAAAAAAAGAAAGCGAATTTCCTGCCAAGTTTCCATTCTATAGATGGTGTTTGAACTCGCAGCCCGTAGGGTTCGAATCTAACGGCATACCACACAGACTATCCCGACCTAACAGTTACAACTATAATTGATCAAAAAGTTATACTATCATTGTATTTTCAACGCAAATTGAGGATTCAAAGCCCATTGTGGCAACGCAAAATGCAAGATTTTTCTACACCAGTTGGGAATACAGATTAGAAATTTGTAATTTTCTTTATTCTGTATTATTTTAATTCGGAAGTACTTCAAAAGAAATAAGAAAAATCGATTGAATAAAAATATTTAATTTTAAATTCATCAAGCATTTTAAAAAGAAACAGAATTGTTTTAACTAATTGACCGAACTAATGTTAAACCTCATTAGTGTGCGGAGAAAACAAACTGAATTCGTTGTTTATTCGGTGGTGGGGAAATGAAAAGCTAGGCTAGAAAGTTAGTTTTTAATTAATTAATAAAATACAAATGAATTAATATTTGAAAAAATCTGTATTAAAATCAAATGTCATCCACTACAAGTTTAAAAATATATACTTGAACTTGCTTGGATGAATAAAAAATATTTTATTAACGACTGAAATTTTGAACTATATGTATAGAGAGAGGGGGGAGTGTGAGTTAATAGTAGGAATTGAAAAGTGAAATTTTATTGTAAGCTTTTTTATTTTGTGAACCATTGTAAAGTAAAGTTGCCCAATAAGGTAAATTAATATGCCATAAAAAGTTGTTTTAGAAAACTTAAATTGTATTTAATGTCGTTCACGGTATAATACAATTCAAATATTTATGATAAAAAGGAATAATATATTGAAAGTAATATCCTTTAATAATAATAAACTTTATAAATAATGATAATTAACTTTATTTGCATTAAAATAAATACACAATCATTAATTAGTCAATAATGCATATATAAACACTTGTATTGGCGAGAAAAAAATACCGCCAAGCTTTTAGCCAACCGCGTGCAACACATTCGAGTTTAAAATAAAGCAAGTAGCAAAATATAAAGCAGTTCCATCAGTTTAAATGAACCTTAATTACGAGTTAAATGAAACACAATAAGTAAACCAAACTATGAAATATTATTCAGTTATAACACCAAAATCACTGAATAATCAAGCTTAAGAAAATTTAAAATGAATTAAGATGGATATAAATAGAATATGTATATTGTACATGCTTTTGAAGGGATATAGAACTATCCATAGAAGCTTTTCCTTTGCATCCATTAGCACAGCAATTGTTGAAATTGGTTTAAATAAGCTTAAAAAATAAACAATTAAAAGCGAGAAAAGATATCCCATTGAAATATAATGAGGAATGGATAATGCGGTAACAGTGAATACAAATTCTATCCCTAAGGCACGTGGCTGTATCTTGTCCTGCACCCGCGTAGGATTGCACTTCCTCTATTAGTATACCAGCTTTATGGTTCTAACTCGTGGGTGACCTGTGCTGCAACGTCTACTCACATCACCATCATCTTGGAATAGTTGCCAAAGTCTGGAGATGACACTCTGGGCGATTCCAAGTTCCTCGGATACATCCATTTGGATACTGAAAGTATCCGAGTGCCCATATTCTGGATGGCCGATAATTCTACCACGTAAAAAAAATCATCCAAATGAGTCCTTGTGTCATAACTATGCAGTTATTGCATTGAAAGGCTTATAAAGCGCTTGCGAACTATTTTACTTCTTTGGCTGCATTCCTTATCCATTGTTCTCTTCCACTCTCATCAATGTGACATTCTATCGGTGTCATCTGGCAGCTTTTTGCAATTTGCATATGATTTTTGGAGATGTTTGTAGTCATTGTATGGATAATATATGCATTTTAGAATTCGATTTCCGCTTGACTCTAAATTATCCTAATGGACATGAGTTTATATATGTATCATATATAAAATGATGTAAAAGCAACAAATTGCTAAATTATATTTATATTGTACTTGCTTTTATCACCGGAACTATAGAACTTGGTCATATTTCGATGTAATCACTTAAAAATAAGAGACTGAAATTACATATAAAATTTCAATTATTCTGTTATAAAACTCATCGAAAAAGCTCCACATTGTATGAGAAAAAGAAAAGTCGAAAGGAGAACGCTTCCATTGCTATGAATCGAAACTCATTGCAAAAACTGATTATACGTAATGAAAAGATTAGAAGTTCTTTTTGTGAACACTAAAGTAGAAGTTTGAAAACTACTTCAATTCGGCTGCGTTGCCGTCTCAATTACAATCTTCTTGAAACCTTACCTGTAAAGGAGGGAGGCGTAGGGAGGGTGAGGTGATGAATGGGGCCAGCGTCACCCACTGCGCGTAAACAATAAATACATCGGATAAAATCTCAGGCCCCTCCCTGATGATAATGAGGGATGAAGGATGGATTTCTATCATGAACAAGTTGGGGGAAGGTGCTCGTTAGCTGCTATTTTAGAAAGTTGGAGAATCTGATCTAAATAGAAAACGATGAAGGTAGCAAAGACTCCCTCCCCCCTCTCAGCTAATCTGTCTGGAAGTTAAATATGCCTTAAGGGGAGTATTTTAAACGTTTTGGCGAAAATGTCTCATCGTTATTTTTTGCGTTTTTATAAGGTCATTGGGGGGGGGGGGGGGGAAAAGGGTAAAGGTTGGGGAAAAAAAAAAGAGCAGCACAAAAATTTTGAAATTTTCAATGATGAAGACGGAATTTTAATTAGATTTGCATGAGCAATTTCGATTTTGGACTTCTATTTAATTGAAAATCCGATATTGTTAGTCAAAATGATTGAACTGATTACAAACGTCTATAATTGCTTCGCAAGCAAGAACAGGGAGAAACATTTAGAACACAAAACAGAAGAAGGCTCACAATTATGTTATTGACGACGAGACAATAATTGACGGTATCCCTTCCAATACTTCATAAAGGGTTTTCTTTGCTTACTTTCAGTTCTGTCAATATTGACAAAAAAGGAGGAGCATGGTAGAATTTCGACACTTCCTAATGCAATAAACAATGCAGCTGTTCCAGAAGATTTAAAAGCCACTGTTGAATATCCACCCAGTGGCAGTGGACATGTTTCGCTTTGTCCCGCTTGAAATAGGCCGGTCATGGATGTTGCCCGCGTGATCAAATGAAATCACTTAGGATAGTCAGTTTTCATAATGACAAAAAAAAACTTTTTATACCGTGTTAAAAATTTCTATTACCTTAAACAAAAAAAATTAAAACCATATTAAATGCAGTTATTTTGTACAATCTTGTACTCAAAATGAGTGCCAAACTGGCCGGATTTTATTCATAGGTTTTTATTAAAAAATTTATAAATTCTAACTCTGTTTAAAAATTAAATTCTGAATTGCTATCCATTCAGTCATTTTTTTTTTCACCAGAGATAAAAAAATTTTGCCAAGACAAGATAAAGAAGGAAAAAAATTGAAATATTCTAAATGTTTAATTATTCTTTTCAGCTCCCTTTTTTTAAACTTTAGCGTATTTTCAGGAAAATGATGCCACTTGGCATCCTTTGTTGCGTCAGAAAATGTTAGCCTGTGTATGTCTCTCTTATAACTAACTCAAGTCATGATAATCCGAAAATGTGAGATTCAATGTATGGCTCTGTAACCAATGTTTCTGATTTCAATTGAATATTAGACAATTTTTATTTTTTTTTTGTCTTGTGAGTTCGTACCAAAGCTAGAACTTTAACAACGGGAGGGGTCTCCCCAAAACTTTCTCCCTACTCTCTAATAAAAATGAATTCGAAAAATTCTCTCCCAAATCGATTGAAACTAGTATGATCACTCAACCACAACTGCAGTCTCAAAATAGTATGGGAAGTTGTCTATAGAAATATTTGTCATTGAGTTGACGCGTCTGCATGCCTATGAAATTACTGATCGACAGATGGAGAATCCTTTACAGGATATAGAGACCCATTATTCGATTTTGATTTAAGTCTGCACTATAGATATTAAACTTGTGTGCCTAAATTTATCAATTTATCTCCTTTAATTTTGAAGCTATCGTTTAAATGGTACTTACGTATTAGACCGTCGACGCCAACACTTTAGTAACTCATTGGCGACTGATTTAAATTTGGCGATAAATCTTCGATGCCAACAAACTAAATAGTGGACGACAGTTAAGGTTTGAAATTTTTTTTTAATAATGGTGGTTTTTTGCCATTATGAGTGGTTCAGCAAATCATTGGCGCGCCTTCAAATTTGAAGATAAAGATCGTCGGTTTAATACATAAGTACTTAAACTTGCATTCGAACAGCCAGCCAGACATTTTTCTTTTGAGCAAAGTTAGATAGAAGTCTACACATTTGGTGAAAAGATCATTTGTCGAATTTGTATTGCTAACTTAAAATGATTTTCAGTTATGCAGGCAGGTATATACAATGCCAAGCATTTGTTTGTAACAAAATTTTGAAATCAAAATATAAGTAAATATGGAAATAACTAACCGGGTGGAATTACACAAAAAGGTAATTAAATCAAAATGAACTCACGAACCCAAACTTCCAAGAGTTGAACTTCCGTCTGTCTATGCATTTGCTAATATGTGAACTTGAATTTTTAAAAATGTGAGAAATTTTACCGATGAAATTCAGTACATGATTTTGTCTTCAATTTTGTAGATTCATATCAAAATTTGAATATAATAGGTGGCAGTGCTGGCCATCTGAGAGGTGTGACGGGTGCTAATCATCAGATCCCACAGGTGGGGGGGGGGGGGTCCCAACATGAACAAGTTATTCTAGCAATGAAATTGCTTCGACTTTCAAGCTTCAACTGGCGAAGAAATTTCCGCACAAATTACATAATATTTCTATGAAAGAACAGAAATTGTGAAAATCTTTGGAGAACCATATTTTTATACAAATATGATTGAATAAGAAAATGACAAAAACAAATGTTATCAAGTGCATATAGTATGTAATTCAGTTTATGGCCAAGCATTATAACTGACAAGTTTAAAATATTTCCTGTTAAAAACAGACCTGTACAACACAAAAGTTTGCTAAAAATGCTGAAAGCAGATCATTTTCCATAACTTACAAAAAAAATGTTAAATGGTGAAATCCAGCTGATTAATTTATTTTAAAACGCAAGACTCGGTATTTTGTCTTTACTGTATATTATTTTCTGGAAATGAAAAATCCATATGATTTATAGGGGGATATAATAATTGGAGAAAGTTTTCAACTGTATTTCAAGTTCATGAGCATTCTATTTGTCACTTAATTCATTTATTGCACTGAATTCATATATTACTGAAACGGCTAAATTTATGTTCGAATATTAATAAAACAAATCAATTTAATGTTAATAAGGAAACGGAACAACTTAAATTACTATTTCAAAGAATTGTAGATGTGATTCTGTTTTTTAGAATATAATAATCTTCCATTATGAAATTATAGGAACTTTTAATAATGGACGTTTGTTTAAAAGCAGCCACATATTACAGTATCCAATTGAATTCTCCTTCTGGTATTTTCCATAAAAACAAACTTTAGTCTTTATTAGGTATGCAAATTTCGAAGAGAAAATATTAAGTATTAACTAATCCTTTTTAGGGTTTATTAATTAAACTGATAGGACTGGAGAAGAACTGTAAAAACTGTATTGAAAATATTAAGTGAACTTGATTTAGATATTACAAATTGTAGTGGACAAGCATGTCAAATTTTGCTACATGAAAGGAAAATATAAAGATGCATAATAAAGGGGAATTTAACTAAAACTCTCAGGTAATTTATGTGTCTTGCCCCTCACACTCTTTTAATTTATTAACTTGTGATGTCTCTTCCAGTAGTATATATTGTATCCTGTAATGACTGGAGCTTTTAATATTTCTTTAGAAAAGGCACATACTCAAATAAGATACAGCATTCAGACTTTTCTTTAAAAATTATCCATTCTAAATTCAAGCAAAAGCAGAAAACACTCTTCTCCGTCTGCCACACAAGCTCTTCTCTATCTCCCCTTACAAAAAAGAAGGAAAAAAAAGTGGCGAACCGCGCCAATCTTCTCCGCAGACATCGCCAATGGCAGTCAAACAACACGCTTTTTCCCCAAGATAATGATTAATCTTAACTTAATTATTATCTGAAAGTAAAACATTTTGTCTACCACTGTGACGATCTGCCGAAACGTTACAATATACAAATATACTACATTTAAATCCACAATCAAATTTTCAAAGAAATTAAGCATGCAAATTTATCAAATTGAAGTACAGTAAAATATGTATACATATATTAAAATTATAAAGTAAAATTCTATTTACATCCTTCAGATGGGAAGTCCAGATAACGTATCTGCATTCACCAATCTGCTTCCTGGGCAAGGTTCTATATCTAGATGATATCTCTGTAGAGCTAGAGTCCATCTTTGTTACTTAGATGACTGCGGAGCATTCTTAATGATGTAAGTTAAAGGATTGTGATCACTGATGATCCTAATAGACGCTCCAAAAATCCATGCTTCGAATTTCTTCAATGTCCATATTATTGCATAAGCCTCCCTCTCTATCGTTGGCCATTGAGTTTGGGCTTGAGTCAATTTCCGTTTCGCATAGCAGATAGGATACTGCTTTCCGTTGTAACTCTGTGATAAACATGCTCCTGTACCAATTTGAGATGCATCCGTATGGATAAGGAAAGGCTGCTTCAACGATGGCGTATGAAGTTATGTAGTTTTTGACAATTTATCTGTCATCTCTTGAAAGGATTCCTGGTGCACTTCTTTCCAGTCAAGGATTTCCAGTCCTCGTTTCTTCGTCAATTATGTAAGGGTATGAGCAGTTTCGGCATAATTTGGAATGTAATCTCTGCAATAGTTCATCAATCCAAGTGTACTTGTAAGCTGAGTTTTTGTTCTTGGTACTTCCAACTCTTGTATCGCTCTTGTCTTTTCTGGATCCGGTTGATGCTTTCAAGAGTCTTTTATGTGTCCGAGATATTTGATTTGAGCTCTTGCAAATAAACTCTTCTTCGAGTTTACAGTGAAACCAAGTTTATTTAATTTCATAAATATACAATCCAGATGTTGTAGATGAGTTTCAAAGTCAGGAGAAATATTGAATATCATCAATATATGCTCTTGCGAATTCACTACAATCTTTTAAAATATTATTTATGACTCTTTGAAATGTGGAAGCAGAATTTTTAAGTCCAAACGGTAAAACATTGAACCGATATTGAGCTCTATGAGTTTTAAAAGATGTATAGTCTTTACTTTGTTCTTCCATTGGAATAGCCCAGTATCCCTTTAATAGATCAAAGGTTGTGATGATGTTAGCTTTACCTATACTATACATTAAGTCGATAGCATTTTCCATAGGAAAATCATCTGGCTTCGTAACAGCATTCAGTGTTCGATAATCTAAACAAAGTCTCTAACTCCCATATTTCAGGCTAACGCACACTACTGGATGTGCTATGTCGGCGTCACTCTCTTCTTTTAATCCTGTTTCCAATAATTCGTCCGCCTGTTCATCAACTTTTTCTTCAAAGCT
>JAOUZG010032936.1:5759578-5823254 GCA_026289955.1 Argiope argentata | reverse complement strand
ATATATATATATATATTCTTAAACGTCCCTCTTTTCAAACATCTGCAAAACTGCTGCTATTTGAGGAATAGAGATTGCGAGTGCTGGAAAATTTATATAAGCATTCAACGAAAACTTTGTTGTTGTTTTTGTTACTTATGGCACTTTACAAACCAGTTGACAGATCTGTCGGCAATTTAAGCCGAATGATCATCTCTTGTTTTTTTTTTTTTTTTTTTAGTAACGCCAACTAGGGCCAAGAGTTTCTACTTAGCTACTTACACGTCACAATCCTTTTTAAGGGGCGGACTTCCTTCATACATTTCATTCATTCATCCACCGATCGTTATTTGGATCTGAAACAGAGAACGATCATCTCTGACCCAGTACCCCCAGTGGTATTACTCTCGACTTGGAGGATTTTGTCACCACGACAGATTTAACGAGCGCCACACACAGGGAGGGTCGTCGGCTGGCGGGGTCCGAACTCTAAGGGACGCGCACCCAACGCCCTAGCAACCAGGATACCCCGGCTCTCACGAAAACTTTAAAAATATGCATCAAATTAGGGCCAATTTTTTGCAACATTCTTCTTCGAATGTATTTAGAATCTTCGAATATATTTAGAATCTTGTTTTTTATACCATGTTTGTTTAGTTATTCTTTCATAAAGTTCATCTAACTAGAAAGGTGTTACAAAGTTTTGCTAAGAAATTACTTTTGTACCAATAAACCGTTGCAACCAACTAACCTAATAGAAGCACAATGGAATTGTATGAAACAGATATTCTCGATAATACGAAATAGGGTGATAAATAGATAATCGACAATAAATTCATTTTCACTTGCTTTTTTGATGCTGCCAGAAGATCAAAATTTTAACATTGTGGTGGTGATCAAAAAGTATTAGACGTATGTGCGCAATTGGACTAACAATTTTATCACTGGAAAATACATGATTGCTTTTCAGATCAGAAACACTTATTTCATGGGACCATCGGAATTCAAAGCAGTATACCTCTTCTGCTATTGAATTTCCGGGAAAAGGGCTTGGGAACAGTTTTATTTCAAGCTACTTTTTTAAATAATTATTTTTTTTTACTACCGAAACTATTATACATAGTATAAACCAGTAGCAGTAGTACAAAAAAGAAACGAAACGGACCCAACAGTTATTATAACCTTTGTTTACCGAATTATTTCACCATAAATTTTTTCTACTTTTTTTTACTCCAATAAAGTTAAAATTTGCAGAATGATGCCAGGGAATCCAAAAATACTTTTAATTAATCAAAATACCTTAGTTAATTTAATAAATAATTACATATTTCTAATTTCTATTTTTAGCTTATATTATTTTATTTCTTCTTACAGCTTATAACATTCTTTGTGTTTTCTTGAATAGCATAAAAAATAGTCATATTAAGAAGATATAAGCTAGATTTAAATGGCCCTTTTCAGTACCATTGCCAAATAAAGAATTAAGGCTGAAAGCATACCTATTATATAAATACATGAATTTTTTCTCTACTTTGTATCATTTTTGCTCAATATTAATATATTTTTTCTTGATGAATATGTTTAATTGCGGTAGAAAAAAATTTCTAATCCATATATTTCTAGTGAAGGTCATTTTTTTAAATCAAAATTAATATTCGAGATAAATTGCAAACAAAGGGCATTTCAGAATTAAAGTGTGTGTTCAGCAAAATACATAAGAGATAGTAACAAAAATTTTATCTCAAGTAATTACTTCTGTAGAATTTTGAAGTATTAGTTGAAATATTTTAAATAAGAAAATAGAGGGGGAGGGAATCTGATAGATTTAACCTCCCAATTTTAGTCATTACAGATGGCAACAAGGGCAGAAGGGCGGTAAATATTTACATTTACATATTCTTTCCACTGCATTTATCGGGGATCAGCATCTAGCTCGCAGTGTGAAGAATAAAAACAACAACAACAAAAATAAAGGGGAAAAGCCTTTATTTATTTATTTATTTTGTGCATTTGGCCATGCCCTTGACTCTCATGCTTTACTGGTTATCTGATATTTAGTTAATCATTCTGGGACTCACTTTTATCAGTTTCCAGACACCCTTTTTATCTTCAAAATGCTATCCAAATTTTATTTTATTTTCCCGAGGTCCAAATATTTTTCTCCTACGTTGAAAATTGATGAAATCCAATAATATCACTGTAAATATATTTTGTGCTGAAATTATTATTTCTTCCTTTCTAATATTCGAAGAATTTTTGCCCATTTACATTCAGTGATTGAAAGAGATTAAACATTTATTTTAAAATTCTGTCATTTGAGGATTCACAATTTTACTGAAGTTTAAATTAATATAATTCTTTTAACAATCGACAAATAAAATGAAAATAAAATGGGTCGATTAACAGATTGATTAATCCGTGAGAGATCTGTGTTGAATCCGTGAATCTTTCAGTGCTCAACTTTCGTCCCACCGCAGATAATGTGCTTTAGCATAGATCGAGTTTTTTATGTCAAAAGTCTTAGAGAACATGTTAACGTCAATGTGAATGATCTTTCATTATTAATGCTATCCGGCCGTTATTAATAATAGCCAAGTTGATAATTCACATTGACCCTAACATATATGCATGCAGGCAAGTCAGACGGTGAAAGTAGATTTCTTTTTTTTCTTTTCTTAGATGAATTTCAGATATACCAGAAAAACTCAGCCTCGAAGCCAAAACTTGCCACCGTGCCTTCGATGAACCAAATGCTACTGAATATATTTTGGACTTTTATCTATATACAATCATTATAGTTTTTGGTGTCAAATAATAAGTTTGAAATGTTCATTAGATTTAACTTTGGAGCTCAGCAAGGACACATTACAGGAATATTTTATAAACTGCAGTGATGGTCTGACGGTCGAGACAGGGATTGCTACTTAATGGTTAAATCAAATAATATAATAGCATAATTATATAAACATAATGTATTGCAATTTTCTCACATTATACTTTATTTTTTTCAGATAATCGATTCGATTGAAAAGATTTGCGTTTCGGACATTCAATCTCGGAGAGAGAAAATAATAGTTCAAAAATATAATTCGCGTAGAAATTATAAAATGGCGAGCTGATTTAAAGAACATTTTTGTCCCCATATGAAAAATATCATTCCTTTGTATTTTCAGTTCTGTAGTACGAGAAATGGTACAACAGTTCCAGTTTCAGATTTCAAAAAGAAGAAGAAAATGTTTTGAATCCAAATTATTTGTAAATATAGATGAATTTATTTTCGATTTTCTGATTGAATTCACCACTTTTGTTGGCTGTAATAAGAAAATCGTTTCCTGCCTTTCAGAATACTCGATGGATTCACAACGCATTTTACTCTTGCAACATATAAAATCATTAAATATAAATGTGTATAAACAGATAAAGAAAAAAACAATAAATAAAATTTACCATAAGGAATATCACCAAACTTTTTAATGAAGGGAGGTATTGAAATGATGGGAATTAAATGAAAGCAACTGTATCTTGATATCAAGCTCCCCCTTTTTTGCTTTACTCGGGCTTGATCAATCATAACACTACCCACTGACGGGTTTTACATTGATTGTATCCGTTGACCATGAGTTTGCATAATCTTTCTTGAAAACAGTCAATCATAAAAATTAAAACAATTTTAAAAAAGAAGTTAATTCTAATCAAGTAACTGAATATCAGCCTTCAAAAATGTAAAATACAAGGTTGTAGTTGAATAACTTTTCCTGTTTGGGGGCCTCTGCGTATAAAACGAATGAACGAAATGAAATCTTATTTCATATACAGATTGGGAAAGGCATGGAAAGATGGCATTCCACATAAAAAATTTCGGGCTGAGAATTGCTGTTAGGGGAAATATTGGCGCTGTATCAATACAATTATGAATGATTTCTTGAAACGAAGGAGAAATAAAAAAGAAAAAACGAAATCTGCTATGCATATTTTTATGTATTATGTCAAAACATCATTTCTTGAACGACCAAGCACAGAGTGCTCGTGCAAGTTAAATTATATTGTTATTCATTTCCATTGTTTCATTGAATGAGTTGCTTTAGTATCGCAAACGATGCAAAAAGAAAACTTTATCTCACATTTATTGTTTTAAAAAGCTATCTCATTTCCAATTTATTTCAGTTCATATGATCACGTGCTCAAAATGACATTTTTCTGGGTTTTATTGGCTGTAGTCATTAACTTACTTTTTAAATCAGGGCTTTTTTAAATGCAATGACAACACGTTATTAAAAGCTGATTTTTTTAGATGCTCGTGCAGCTAAAAAATTTTACTGACTTTTGTTGACCACAGAACCTCACCCCCAAAACAATATCATGTTCTGACATGATAATAATCTTTTATTCATCAACATTAGAGTCCCCAGGAAGGAAGGGGAGTTTTAACATCCTTACCTTCCCGCGTGCAGCATACCGCGTAAGATGCAAGACATTCTCCACCGCTGGGCGGAAGCTGTCAGTTTCGATGTTCACAACAACCCTTCTCGTGTTCTGCTTCGAGACATGCAGGCTTGCTTGAGAGCAGCCACGGCATGACGCTCTCTAGTACAGAACGTTTTCACCAATGAAGCCTGCCTGCATGTATGAGCATGATATAAACGAGATAAAGTAGGACCCATATTAAGCACACATCGACAGTCATTAAGAAAAACCGAAAATACATCAACGGTCAAGGACAAACAACTAACAGGTCGTTTCGTTTGCACCTCACTTTTTACAAAGATTCCATGGTGCTATTGTCAAGCACTCACTAGGAATGCTGCAGTATCAATCTCGAAATGCAAACCTCTTCTTTCATACGTGACAGCAGCACCAATATTTATCCCATCGACCCTTTTAGGGCTAATTAGTTTCCCTTCTGAAGAAATTCTCTTCCCATGTCCGCCATAATCTGTATATGAAATGTGATTTTATTTCTTTCATTCCTTTTAGCTGTAGATACCACCAAACAAGAAAAATTATTTTATGGTTACCCTGTTCAAAACACGAAATCTTTAAGAAGCTCATTATCAAAAAATTTAATATTATTAAAATTGAAGATGAAGCTTGTGTTGAATGTTCAAAATGAAATTCGGGTGCAAATAATGCTATAAAGTAGCAAGTAAAAGTCACAATCTTCGAGAAAACGAAAAGAAAAAAAAAACTGAATTAAACAATTCGTCCATTGCCTTAATTCAATAAAATTCCATTCTATTATTTCAACCAATTTCTCTGAAATTTCAGATTTCCGGTATATAATTTCATTTCTTAAAAAACGTCCCGGCTTTTTTCGTTCGAAATCATCCGTGCAAAATGAGCGTGCTCAGATTTGAATAACACGCATTTTTCAGCTGTAATCTTTCAGAAGGGATATACTTCAGTTAGCACTATATTAACTGGGTTTCCCGATCAGGGTGATTATTTAAAAGACTCTTTTCTTTCAAATTTCGCAGCAAATCATTACGAAGAAAAGTGATTTATTGTTATTTTTCGGGGCCTTTCGATCAATGTTTGAATGGTGTCAGCCAAGCGTCGCCCACAGGTCATACGTATATGATCTGATTTGCATCATCCACATTATCAAGGAATCGTTATAGTTATAGATAATCAGTGCTGGCATGATGATCGCGAAACGCCCTGTGATGCACGCTGATTGCATTTAGAAAAGCATCCCGGCGAGATAGCACTGCTTAAGCTCCATGAAGTATCGAGCTAGCTTTGGCAAATTCTCACTCGCTTACTTTCTTTATCTTTTTCTTCTTCTTATATTTAGATAAAATTATCTTTAGACATAGCGCTAATAGGATAATGCTCGGTCTATTCCATTGTTTACTACTTTCAGGCCATAGACTTATATGTATTACGAATGAGCTGTATGAGAGCTAGAAATGAAAACTTTTACTTGTTCAACGCAAAACATTCGGTCTTTTTTACTAAGAGTTTTCTCCCTTTTTTTTCTTGTTGTTGTTACTTATGGCACTTGCATATGAACAAGCCCTCCCGCTGATACAGCAGCAGATTTAAGCCGAAAGGAGCGTTTCTTGTTTTCGAAGTAGCGCCAACAAGGGCCAAGAGTACGACTTAGCTACACGCTTACCATATTTGCTTGCACAGCCCCTTTTTACAGGGGGGCACAGTCACACATCTCACAGATAGCACACAGTAGAACAACCGTGCCCAAACCGGGACTCGAACCTTGAACTTCCAGAACACGAGGAAGATGCGCTACCTCTGTGCCAGAAAGTTGGCTTTTTTATTTTTTAAAATTTAGAATACGATAATGCTGAATCTAATCCATCGTTTTCTGTTCATGCAAAAAAAAATCAAAAAACTTACGTCTCTAGTATGAGATGTTGTTGGATTAGGAATGAAGCTTTTAATCAATGCAAAACGCAACTGTCAGAATCGGTGAGAGTGTCCTCTCCTCGGCTTTCTCGGATTTTTCTACACTACACTTCATTTTGATTTGAGAAAAGTAGATATTCCCTTTCCAATGGGATCCAAATTTTGTTGCACGACAGCAATCGATTGTGTCGATATATATTTATATCATTTGTAATTGTCATTATATATCATTATATATAATGTGTATGTTTTTATTATTGTTGTTGTTATAGTTCCCCTTTTCGAACTTTTGAAATGTTACATATTTATGCACTCGAACAAACAGACCGACAGATAGCCAAACAGTTGATTAATTTGATATAAAATTTGAAATAATTCTTAAATCCAGGCTGCGGGTGTGCGGATCGAAATTACGAACAGGGCGGTCAATATTTATTTTGTCGTTGTCGTTATTTCTTTTCTATTATAAAAACTACGACCATTTAAAAGAGGTAAATTGCGCTTTGTGTCTTATATATTATCGTCAAAAAATCGTAAATTTAATTTGTATTTCTTTCTTTTTTCGAATCAGCACTTAGTTTTGGTATTAAGTAACAGTTTGATGAAAAGGCTCTATCACGAATTTCCTTTGTCTAGAACTTCACGTCGATGAATTTCGTTTCTCATATATTTATGAATAACGGGGAAACTTTTTGATTGATTGGCTCAAAATTTAAATCATATTTATAATTCTGATAGTAAGAACATAAGCAAGAAGTCATTCATCTAGTTTTTTTTAAAAAAAATTCTGCGTCTGTGATCGAATAGACCCATTTCCAGTAACATTTCCAAAATTTCTTTCTTGTTTCAATATTTGGAAGAAATCAAATTGGATGTAAGGAGTACCATCCATGCTTCTAGGCTTTTTAATTAGGGTGTTCACAAGTAGACAAAATTCCGACTTTTTTTTTATTTAGGGAAATCGAAAACGTGTATAATTGTCTTAAAAACTTTTTCACACGAGGTTTAAGTTTTCGTTGGTTAAAATGTCTTTTCTGCGCCTACGTATATAAGAAAGTAAAACAAGGCATTTATCTTAAATTTAATTTTGAACTCTCTCGCGGAGAATGCCTCACATGCATACCATTAATTCTACTTACCCTGCATTCATTGTGGCAGTGCACTCGGCAGAAACCAAATAGCATTTGGGTAGCACAATGAGTGGCCATTTCTCCAACGATTACGATGATGAAACCATGCATCAAGTCTTATCTGTTTGGCTTCGATGCTCTTATGCGGAACAGCTGGCATGTTTCTCGGATGCAGATTTCATTTCAAATGTGATAAAAATCTGCAAATTTGATGTGATATTTTTTTTTCCATAGAGCAAAAGGAAGAATTATGTTCCGCAAGATTATGCTATAAATTTTATGGCAAATTCCTTTGAGTTTGATTCGACTTAAAATCCAATTTTTTTTGTTTGAATATATCATTTATTTAATATGAAGTTTTATTAATAGATTTCATTTGTCAAGACGGCTTAGACATCACCTCTCGAAGAGTTGTTTCGATGTGTTGCTAATATTCAAAAATCTGCAAAAGCAACCAGGATTTATACAGCTAGAATAAAGGCAGGTGGAAAATTAATAATTAATTATTTCGTCCTTCCTCACAAATGGGAAAATTTGTTAAAAAAACATGATACTCAACCGGTTTTAATTTATATCACCGACCTAAGATTTTGTGATAAACACAACGGGATTATAATATAGTATAATTTTATCTCTTAATCGATTTAACCCTTTCGCGACGGCGCGCCTGTGCCACTCTTCGCTATTTTTCGCAACAGAGTGACTGACTATACTTCGCCACGTTTCGCCACGTTTTCGCCGCCGTATCTAGATGACGTCAGCCTCTGTGGACGAAAAAGTGGCTGCCGTATATATACGGCGTCAGCCTCTGTGGACCAAAAAGTGGCTGCCGTATATATACGGCGTCAGCCTCTGTGGACCAAAAAGTGGCTGCCGTATATATACGGCGTCAGCCGCTGTGGACGAAAAAGTGGCTGCCGTATATATACGGCGTTAGCCGCTGTGATGCATCGACTGCCGTATATATACGGCAACCGTCGCGAAAGGGTTAATATCCTAAATAATTCCCTGTTTTGGTTTTAAATGAATCCATATTACTTTATTCTAAAATTCTTTATAATTCATGATCTAAATCCCACTATTTTTATTTTATTGAATGCTAATACTCGTTCAAAAATTTGATAATTTATGCAGTTTTTGAATTTTATGATTCCTGGTGGGATTCCTGATGTCATTTCTACTTCATTTCTTACAAAGATACAGAAGATTCTTTTTTATAAATGCGCACGTATCAGAGAAATATTTAAAAGAATCTATTAAAAAAATATTAAGAAAAAATGTTCATACATTTTTGCTCTTGTGTTTTGGTGCAAACATATGTTCCGTCTTTATGCCCATGTACAAACCACGCCTTCCCGGAGAAAAATAGGTTGAAATTATTTTTTGAAGTTTCTTCTTCTTATCGGAATGATTGTTCCAAAAGGAGTGAATTCTATTTCAAAGTGAGTTCCAGACAAGATTTTTATTCTCCGTGCTTTGTCTCAAAGAATAAGACGTATTCGATGTTTTATTGGTTCACAATTTTTTCTAACAAGAGCCGGAAGTTTAATGATGCCAACTATACGATTGCAATTAATATTATAAAATAAGTATTGGATATTTTAATATTTTTATCGCCGAAATGCATTCCAGGGATAGGGAAGTGGTTAAACAGCAGAAGCAATACCGACTCTCCGATGATTCGGATGAAACTGTCTGTTTTGCTTTAGGAATATCTTGAAGAATTCGGTAGTAATCGTAGAATAAATCTCGTTCACTGGACTTGGGAATCGGTCTGCACGGTATTAGGAATTTATTTTAAAGAGGAGAGGGGCATCTCTTTGCCTTTTACACCGCGACTCTTCAGTAACAAACTCGAAGCATTCAGCAAATGATGATCCGAAAACATTCTAACCATTAACTGAAGAATATTGCCTCCAAATCGATCGGAATGTGCCCAATGTGGGGGGAATACGTGGGGGGGGGGCTCTGAATGTTTCCTAGTTCTTTCAACTACAATCATACAGCTGCCTCTAATTAATTTTTTATACTTGTCAATATTTGAAGGCTGCTTTAAAGTTTATTGTAAAAAGTAATCAGTTGTACAATTTTAAAATAGCACCCGAAAGTTCTTACTTATTTAAGACACATAATATCGATTGATAATGATAAAATAACAAAAACTTCAAAACAATAACATAAAATAACAAAAACTTCAAAACAATTCTTTCTAAACTGTAATCAGAACACACAAAAAAAATTCTTCTAGTAATCCAAAATGTTTGCAGAACAATATAATAATTACAAATGAATTTATGCTATCTTGTCTGGAAACATTTAATAAGACTTTTTAAAGAATCACTTCAGCCACTTTCATGTGTCCTTTAGTATTCAATTGGACTACTCATTTACAAAGCAGAAAATGCAATCTCGAGGGTTTTCAACTATAAGCACTGGAGATATTTAAGAGCAACGATGACCTGGGGGTGAGGTCTCGACTTCGAAATCGGAGGCATCGCACATGTTCGAGTCCCAGTTTCATTATATAGCTCTCGTATCAACGGGTCTGATGTACGTTAAATCTGTAGAGGTCAAAGATCCTCCCGCTAATGAATACGGGAGTTTGGAGGAAAAGGCCAGCTGAGACTTCGTCCTCGTCGTCTGACCGCAATTCAAAATTGTGAGGTCTGCTCCAAAATAACCTTTGCTTTAAAACGTGACATTAATTTAACTCAACTATGTGTTTATAGACCTATGCGCATATAGCATTTTATATGTGCAAATAATTCTAAATAAAAATATATTAAAATATTTTATTAATATATATTAATAGTGCAAATAATGATTAATACCTGAAAATATCAATTTTTGAATTTTATGTTGAAATTTATCATTAGAACTGCTTTTGAATTCTCTGAAAATTTCAAAAGGGCATACAAATATTTTGCTTGATGCGAAATTGGCGGAATCAGATCCCGAAACAGAAACCCTCCGTTTTCCTAGCCGAGATATTATTATCAGGGCACCGCGGCTGAAAAGTTTTACATTTGGTAATCAAATTCATTACTGAAACCGATACAATTCGCGAGGGGCATGTTTGCTAGAATATTTTAATTTTAACAAGGTACAATTTACGATTGCAGTTTACAATATAGTTTGGTTTCATGTAAAAAAAATACCATTTAAAAAGTTTGTATTGTAATTAAAATAAATTTTATTTAATTCGTTTTTAAAGAAATATTTCTTGCTTCAAATGTTGTTTTTTTAAACTCTTTTTTTATTTGAATGATTTGTAATTATTAAAAGCATTTGACAACAAAATTAATTATGCCTTTCTAAATATATTGACAATATAAAAATATATAAAAGGAATTATTTTTTAATTTTTCAAATATATTTAAGTCAAATAAAAGCATCATTAGTAAGGAAACAGTAAAAGTTTATTAAGTTATCACTTTCTCTTTTTAAAATATTTGGTTAAAGTTAAGAAAAATAACTTGTTTAATATTAGTTGATACAGTTTGTAAAATTCCTCCGTCTGAATATTTAAATTCCATTTTACTTTTTCGTATAGAAGTTTACAAAAAAGGCATTGTACCGTTAAAAAAATTTGGGCTCTAAATTTTGGCAAATCACCACGTTTTATATCTGCCTGGGTTTGAAATCACACTTTTGGGAAACGTCTGTCCGTCTATGACAGAGATAACACACAAACTCTTTGATCAAGGAATGAAATTCGATATATTTTCTTCACTTAGCTTCATTTTCTTCAATTAGCGAATCTTTATCAAATTTTGAGTAAGATTTGCGGTCCTGCTGTTCAAGTATAAATTAGCAGTACAAATACGAAACACAGAAAGCTAGAACAGATAACATTAAGTGCACAGATTTAACTTCTGTAACAAAAACACCGATGAAATTTTGAGTCCGATCCAAGAAGGGGTTGACCATCTGTTAGCCTTTGCTTTCAGAAACACGGAAACGAAATTGTTCTAAAATGCATTGATTAAATTTTATGAAATTTGGAGCATGATTTTTTACTACAAATGTAGCCTTGAGTCAATTTTTTGTTTCAATTAATCGAGGAAAGATAATCAAAATAGAAATTAGATTTTCAGATACGATGAAAAGCATTAATCTCTAAAGCAACTGGGTCATAGGATGGATTCAAAAAAGAAATGTTAAATTCAAACCAAATTGTAAGTTTTCGTTACTTCTGTAGTCAAGTTCCTTCAAGCCGTTCTCTGGGACGGCTTGAAGCCGTTCTCTGACGGACAATGGAGAAAATCCCCACTTCTTTTCTCTTTTGAAATCCAATCTACAGAAAAAGGCTAAAAAACAAGCAAAACTTATTTACACTACAAGAACTTTTCTCTCCTAATTCAAAAATTACAACTTTATATAAATGAGCTTAGTTTTTCAAATTATTGATTTAAAATTAGTAAAAGTAAAAAAAAGTGGCTATCTTCAAAAAAAATTACAAAAAATTGAGTTAATATTGTGCGTGTGTTTTAAAATTATATATCCAAAATCCAATGCCTAGTCTCACTAAATGCACAAGATTCTTCTAAAAAATATTTGGTCTACAATTTAAAAAAATTATTTAAGAAATCTGGCATTTTTTTAAAAAAAATCTTTTAATTTATGAGAAGGAAAAATATTTCAAAAAATTTAATTATCTTCAGTTTTTATTTGATCACAGAAAAGAAAGTATATAATGTCAAAATTGTTGGTAAAAAAATTAAAATAATAATAAGTGGGATACGAGTCTTTTTAAATAATTAAAGTAACTATTTAGTAAATTCCATTCATTTGTAAATATTAATATTAAAAAATGTTTGAAAAAATAATTTTTACACAAAACAAAAGTATAATTACTATACACTTGTTATTACACATTTTAAAGTAAATATACTTACAATACATTAGACATTTTACCAAAATTCTCACACAGTTCAATTGTACAAACATAATCTTTTAGCAATGTTGTAACAAACAGCAATAAAAAAAGAAGTAATATGAAAAAAAAATTTCCTACTTAGATTAACAGAAATTTTTTATTTTAGTTACCTTTTATTAAATAATTACAATTGTTGTTGTTGCTCTCGTGTTCCACTTTACAACAGAAGGAAGGGTGCAGTAGCTTCTGAAGCCATGGACACTTGAGCACCGGACGGTAGAAGTCTGAATTCTAGCTCACACACGTCACAAAGCCTTTTTACGGGGCGGACTTCATTCATTCAACCACATATCATGATTTAGATCTGGAACAGAGAACGATCACCTCTGACCCAATAATCTTAGTGGTATTACTTTGGAAATATAAAACTTTGTGGTCGACACAGATTTCCCGTCCACCATACACAGAAAGAGTCCTCAGCTGGCGGTTCGAAATCGCAGCCCAAGGGATGCGAATCCAACGCCCTGCCAATCAGGCTATCCCGGCCAAAAAAAAAATTAAATTACTATAAATAGATTTAAAAATTATACTAGTGTTTAATTTTCAACGCCTATTGAGGAAAAGCAAAATGCATGAATTTTCTACGTTAGTTGGAGTAACGTAATATAGATTAGAAATTTTTAATTTTCTTTATTCTATATTATTTAAATTCGAAAGTACTTCAAAAAGAATCCCAAAAATTTGATTAATTTACTTTGTTTAGTTATAAATGCATTAAACATTAAGAAAATAAATAGAATCAGTGAAATAATCGGCGAAAACATATTAAGTCTAACCTCATTAACGTTGGGGAAAAGCAAACTTAATTCGTTACTTATTTAGCGGAGTGGAAATGAAGATTTTTGGCGAGGAAGTTAGTTTTTAATTAATTAATAAAAATTAAGGAATTAATATTTGAAAAACTGCATTAACATCAAATGCAATTCCACAACAAGTTTTAAAAAATTTACTTGAACTTGAATGGATGAATAAAAAGTATTTTATTAACGTTTGGAAATCCGAGCTATATAAATATATATATGGAGAGTGAGAGCTAATAGTAAAAATGAATAATTCTCTTTGTACTCATTTCAATTCTATTCGAAAAATCTATGCAAAAAAAAAAAAAAGTATCGACTGATTAGTGGAAACAGGAGTGAAACTCAGAGCCAACTAAGTTGGCTTAAAAAAAAGATTATGAATGCCGATGTTCAATTCTCATATTTCATTTTTTACACAAAACTGCCACATTCCCGTACAAAATGCTGCTTTTTCTGCAGACACCTGTCCATATAAATCCTAACATTTCTCTCTGGAGGACAGCGACGTCATATACATGTCTCGAGAGTTTCAATTTATCAGACATTTTCTCATCCCAGCCTCATCCCTCTTGTAATAGTCAAACATTTACAAATAAAAAAAGAAACATTTATTATACAGGTTATTCAACAATCTCCCCCCCCTTTTTTTTTCTTCGAGCTTCAGTTAAACATTGTCAACGCCATTTGTCGTTTCATGCGAAAATGCGGCCAGGCAATGTAAGAATATGAAAAGAAGAAAAAGTTTTCAAAAAAAGCGAGGAAGATGAAACAAAACGAAGTAATCGTCGTCAAGGTCGGACTTAGGGTCGACATGGGAAAAATGTTTTGACCCCAGCTAAACCTGTTCTCCTATCAGAAGAGTCGTTCGCTGTCATCAATAACCGAAGACAGTTTGGCTGCCGCGTTTTTTATTTTACGACCGGAGCGGCTTGTGGGACGCTGGCCATCTTGAGAGGCATAAGGCGCCCTTTCGGTTGGGAGAGATACCACCTGATGAATGGGAGGAGGAAACAGGTAGAGGGGGGGGAGTAGAAAGGTGGCCGTATATATGCGTCAGTCTATGCTCCAGAAATAATTAATTCAGACTTTCGGAACGTACTTTCTTTGTCAAAGTAAATAAAGCCGTGAGAGGATGATGGAGAGTTTAGAGCAACTTTCCTTCTTCACCTTGCTTGAGATACAGAGAGAAAATTCAAACTCCAGATTTTGACGATTTGGACTTCCCTAATTTCGAAAAATGTATTTTTGGAAGATATATGTCTCTCATAAAGACTATTCAAAAGCGCTCTAAGCTAGACGGATGGAAAAGGGTGTCTGACCCACAAATTCATCTCCAATGAAGAGTGATCGGGAAAAATTTGGAGAGACGACCCATTCTGCTTTTCCTTACTGCGTATGATATCGGACTAAATTAAAAGATTTGAACAGGGAAAGAGTCATTTGATGTCCTGTCAGAATCATTAGTATATTGAAATCTTCATCGCAACGAAAAATATTTATCTAATAAAAATAAAGGGAGTGGGGCATACCACCTGATTATTTTTATTCGTATAGAAGCCTTGGTGTTTTACAAATCAACGTCTCTGCAAAAAAGAAAGTTAACAATCGTTAGTCTTGATTACACGCATATTAATTTAAAATTTATTACTTAAGACAGCTCTTTTAAAAAATCTATTAAATTTAAAGTACTTAAATTATACTTTGTAAAATAAGGAAAAATTTAAAATATTTATAAATAAGCACTCTTGATTATAATTTTAAAAAATGTGATTCATCTGATGAAAACAACATGCGGGCACTCACCTTATCACCGATAATGGGGATTAACGACTGAGCTAAGATATTTTTTTAACCTGATACATTATGTGCTATTAAAAACTGATAACTATCCAATTAAAACTCTTGATCCTATGTTTTCTTTAAAGTATTTAAAACTGCAAATTACTAATCATATTCTTATTGTTCAAATAAATATAAAATGAGCACATTTTTAGGGGTTACAGAACAACAATTTGGCTATTAAATTATTCTACTTTTGTATAACGCAATAGTGGGAAAAAAACGATCCCTTCATAATATATCCATTACGTGTATTATTGTAATAAATATGACTTTTAAGTGACCTCAAAATAGTCCAATCAAAGTATGAAATTTATTTAACCATTATTATTTTAAATCTAACATGGTCAGATTTCTTTTTTGTATTTTCAATAAATATTTTTAAAATGCAAATTTTGAAAGAAAATATATTACTTTTCACTAAAAAATTAAAAGACTGAGGGTGAATGGTGAGGGCCATTTAGAAAATTCGAAAGAAACTAGCAATAGATTTGCTCCAGTACCGTTCTGTTTCCGAAAATATCTCTATGTAGTGGTTACCTTAGTATAGTAGATGCAATGCAACTGCTGATAAACGCAATTTTCAAGTTATTTGATTTCAAGCAACAAATTTCCCCTATCTTTGTTCTGTATAATGAATTCAAATTTAAATTCCCACGTTAACGAATTAACGTTCTGATTTAACAAATATTTCAACGTGTCCAATTTCCAAAAGAGCTAATCATGAGAAATATATTATGTTCGACTGAACACATTGTAACATTAAAAAAGGGATTGTAGAATTTGGAGAATGATATTAGATTCTCCAAATCTCCACAAGAAAAGTTTTAAAGTAAGACACGACCTTTCCTAGCCCTTCACGATTACAAGAATCGCGCGAATTGTCAGGGATTGAGAATCCATAAAAAGTAACTGATTGGGGAGTGCGCTTCCTGTAGTTTTGAAATGGAAAACAACCTTGACTAAAAGCAGCTTTAAAAGCAATTGCAATTTGTCATTTTATAAACACCTTAATAATAATATGCAGAAAACGAATGTGTTCGTTTCAACTAAAAATGTGTTATTAATGCACTTAAAAGAGGGAAATAAAAAAAGTTATTCTTTTAAACAAATAGATTAGTATGATTTCGAATCCAAGGGTGCATTGATATAAATAAATGTACTAAAAGTTTTCCATTATTTAGAAGGCTAATCCGATATTTTTAACTCTCTGTTCAAAAGTTATCCATAAAACACTAGATTGGCTTAATTGATACAAGTTCTCAATAACAGTTGGAATACTATTACAGAAAAATGCCTCGAGGAAATTAGCTAAAACATTTCATCTTTGAAAAACACTTGGTTTTGTCAACAGCGTCTACTTTTAGATAATTGTATGCACTTTTCAACTGCTGTAAACTGTTATAAAATGTCAAATATCGATAGTGATTCCAGCTATTACTTTGAAATTTAATATATTCTCCTTCGTGCTTTTTTTGGCACTCGGCATTTTGATATAATAGTGGGCTATTTTTCAGGGTGTCCAGAATTAAACGAACCTATTTTAAAGTTGTCTACAGGCGAAACTATTGTTCAGAAAGTTATGAAATTTTGTATAGGACATAATGAAGGGATGTAAATTAGCTTGAGCGAATAAAAAAACTTGCACGAAAACTTGTTCCAAAACTAATTTTCGAATAAGAGATTTTAATAAATGAAGAAGGCAATTCAAAAATGCAAATTTTTGTGGAAGTCATGCAGCATCTGTTATAAACCTTAAACACTTTTTTTTCTTGAGATTTCAATATGTCGCTACTGCTAATCAGAATGTCTTCACAGTTACCAGATCGAGCATTGTCAGTTAAATCGTTTCACCAAAACAGCGATTCCGCAAAGGTTGCTCTACGGAAATATCGGACTTTGAAAGGGATACGAAAAGGTCCATTGACTATTAAACATCTTTGATTAATGATAGCTAAATTTGAAGAAACAGGCTCATTCTAAAAGTGGAAGAAAATCTGTTTCTGCAGAAGCAATACAGAAAATTGTGTTTCAAGTGGAAGAGGACAGAGTTTCGAATGCACAGGCAGTGCATACCAGTGTCCGTAGTGTGTCAGATGCATTGGGTATACCTCTTTCAAGTGTCCAGAAGATCATGAGGAGTATCCTCCAGTATTATCCGTACAAGCTTCAACTTGCGCAGAGGTTGCTTTCAAATGATTTGGACATTCGACATCGGTTCTCAATTCAGTTTCTCGCTCACTTTGAAGTTGATTCAGAATGGCCGTTTAATATCTTCTAGACAGACGAAGCTCAATTTTATTTGGTGAATACTCACAAAAACCGAATATGGGATCGAGAAAATCCTTTCAATGTTACAAGTCCCTTTACAGTCATCGAAAGTAACGGCTTGTTCAGCATCATTTATTCTCGGCCCGTATTTCATCGAGGAATCAAGTGCGAGAGTTCCAGTAATATGCTCGAACACCGAATAGCGATATTCATCTTTAATTCAGTTGTAAATAATTGTAAAATTGTTCTAGATTTAAGCACGTCAACGTCTTTCGAGCATATTTTCATGCAAGACGGGTCTCCTCCAAACATTAGCCGCTGTGTAAAGAACGTTCTCCATAATCATTTTGCAGAATAACATGTCATCTAACTTCACTTTCATTATCTGTGGCCTCCCCGGTTTCCAGACCTAAATGCATGGGACTTTTAGCTTTGGGGACATTTAAAACATCTGGTAAATAGTGGTCATCCAAAAACTTTACCTTATTTTAAAAATAGCATCTCACAGCCTGATCTTAGTATTTCTCAGAATAGACTAAGGTCAACTGTGGAACATGCTATCTTACGATTCCAGATGGTAGCGGAAATTGATAGTCTTCATCTTGAACATGTTTTGTTGCAATTATTGTCCAAAATATGATAAATGTGTAATTCATTTGAAAAACTACCCATGATAACTAAATTGTGAACTTTTTTTTTTTTTTGCTTAAACAAATTCTAATTCTTTCATTATGTTCTAAACGAAATTTCATAACTTTCTGATCAGTAGTTTCACCTGTAGACAACTTTAAGGTAGAGTCGTTTAATTACGGGCACTCTGTACATTAAAAATATTTTAATCGTCAAAAATTGGACGAATCACTTTTTGATCTCCTTGAGTTCGAAAAGAGCGTTATTGCAAAAGGTTTGTCTGTACACTCGTCCGTCTGTCTAAAACGATTAGGGTTGGACGGATGAAATCATACATAGGTTTTACATCACATTTGTAGATTTTAACGAATTTCGAGAAAAATCCACTCATAAAGCCGGTTATTCGCATATAACTTCAAAATGAAGAGAGTTAAGTGAAAAAATTTGGTGCACAGATTAAATATCTGTTGGCCAACAAGAGTTCAATGTCTGTAGAACTATACTTTCAAAACCATGTAAGCGCGACAGATCAAAACCGCAATCCTTTAAATGTATCACATTTGGTATGAGATTTCACGTCTGCAATTGTAGCTCTGTATCAAATTTTGATTTCGGAAAATTGGGTCTAAAACACGAATCGGGTCTCCTTCTACCATTAGCCTCATGCCAGGGATTAATCACAATCCATTCTCCAAGGATCGCGCGATAGATTAAACAAAAACGCTAAATCCACGCCAAGGGTCTATATTGCGTAATTAATGTAAACCAATGCCATACAAGCATTCTCTGATACAACACCTTCATGGGATATTATGTGCGAAAATTTTAGAGAGACGACAACCGTGGGTTTCATGTTCGAATTGTAGAAAAAAGAAATGCTGTAATAGCAAAGGAAAAAAAATCAAATTCAAGATATTTATAAATATCCCCGTTTTAAGTGGAATCCGGAAAAACTATTTTCGAAATTTTGAAATTAGAATAAGAATGATCGAAAACGTAACGATTAAGGTGGATTAAATTCGGCTTACAGTCTCATAGGAAAGACAGTTTTACAAGAAATACTGTATGTCGATCTGTTTGTTTAACTGACAGTTTAAAATGCGACAAGATGAATGAACAAACCTCAAAACTGTGCCAAATTTGGATTTCAATAAATAAACGCTACTGTAACGCTTTTCAAAAAACGCGTCATACCCGAAAGTGCATAAGAAAGTTGAAAAAATAACACATTTTTTTAGTGAATATCTCGGTGTTTCTACAATCGTCAAGAAAAAAATGTAGGGGGGGGGCGGAGGCCGTCATAAATCATATTCTTTTTGAAAATTTCCTTTTGCATATAAACTATTGAAGTTCAACTTACAACGGATGTTCTTTTCTGACGTCTTGTTTTTTACCAAATGCATTAATACCGTTGAATTGTACCGTCCTTAAATATCCAATTGTATAAATTTCAAAACTTTTCTGTCTTCAAAACATACATTTATCAATAATCCATGATTAAGAAATTTTTTAAAAAATTAAAAGAAAATAATCTTTAATGGACGAATAACCCGAGTATTTGTGAAACTAAAGATATACAAATGCAAAATAAAACTTTTAAAATTATTTGTATGGATTCTGCAACACTTGCCACATTTAGAAAAAAAGATGAAATATTTGCAGTTAAAGGAGTGTTAGGCAATTTACAAAAAAAAGTGAATGGCTTCTTTAAAATTTGTTGTTTTAGAAATTATTTTCAAATATTGAGGAAAAAAGATCACTTTTTTTTTCAGCAAATAGTTGCATTTCATGTCAGTTAATCGGCTTAATTTCTCAATAAGGTTAAAAGAGTTTGCATATTTTAAATTTTGTGACATTTTTTTCGAAAACAAATCCGTCTTTACTTTATTTGTGGTTAGAAAATGACACAAATTTCTAAAACATCTCGTTTTTCTTTTCTCAACCATACATTTCCTTCAACAACAAATAACTATTAATATTCCAACCGCATGTGCTTATTCATCACATCTTGTAATCCTGCCCAGATTTATTATCTCGAATTTCGGAACAAGTGGCTAAGTAGCATAAAAATCGTGGATTTATATTCGTATGGCAGACTTTTATTAAGTTTCATCAACTGTAACGTCAATTGTTTTTATCATGGAATTGCCCAATTTGAACATCTTTCTGAAACCTGGTTCTCAAAAATCATCAAACACCATTAGTCAAAATCGCTAGTCAGGGAACTCAGAAAGTTCTCATCTTTCTGATAGCACCATGCGATTCAGGAAAAAAGACGATTTAATCAATTTTATGAAAAGATTCGAGTAATAATAAATTTTGATACCTCGTCAAAAAAAACCCGTGAATGTGACGAAATTTCCTGTTTGAGACTTTTGCAAGTTTGAAAAATACTCTTTTGGCACTACGTCTCTCCTTCTCTAGCAAAGGTAACTCAACGCACTGAGCGTGACGGAAGAAATTTGGTAGATTTACCAATTTTGTTAATTTCTCTAAAATTTTGAGAAAAATCCATTGACAGGAAGTTTTTCTTTCCTGCTATTCAAATACATAAGTTGGTACTATAACTACTAAACGAAATCAATGAGTAAAATTCAGTCCGGAGATGTGGCATCTATAAAGTAGGCACCCATCTTAAAGGGTTGAAGACTGTCGATCTGTAATTTCAGGACTTTATTATGATGAAAACGCAGTGACTTAAATGCATAAAATCTGGTATTCAATTTTGTGGCTGCAATTATAATTCAGTGACAAATTTTTATTTCAAAGGGGGGGCAATCCCCGGATTCGATTCAAACATACATTCACCTTTATCAAAGAGTGTTCGAGAAAGTTTTTTGAAGACCAATCCTGCTGGGTTTCGAGAAAAACATAATGAAAAGTTTACATGAAATAGCTTTAAAGTACAGAATAAAATGGTGTTGAAATGTAATAAATTCAACCCGTTGCCAAAACGCATAAAATTTCCCGGTTCACTAAATTACATTCTAATATTCGAAAACTTAATCTTTTTATTTCTAACATCTATATTAATAACTTCCACTTTTATTTCCTTCTTAAAAGAGTTTTACAGTTTCCAAGGTTTCCAAAATTAGCTTATGCAATTTTTCTAATGATTATCCATCGTTAATTCGGTAGTTAAAGGGCATAAACCAGTATAATTAAGATTACGATCCTCTTTATGCTGAAGTGGGGGTGGGGTATTCAATATTTAATGCTTTCAAAAAGGAAAACGGATTTTTTTTTACATGTGTTATCTTGATCTCATGAAAACTTTTGCGATGGATTTGAGGGTCTAAATAGATGGAATTGCGCAATTTTAACAAACTTCTGCTAAAAGGCGATTATTTAACCCGTTAAACGCCTCATCTTTCTTTCCGTTTAGCCTGTATTCTCCACTAGCAGCTTAACTAGTTTTTCAAATTTCATTCATACACAAAAAGTGTTTACCGTTTCAATGAAATCATTTAAAATATTTTAATAAGGATAATTTATTCGCATCTATTGATTTATTATAGAATGACGTTTTTAATTTTATATTTTATGCCGGCTTTCTTGCACAGGGGTCTCCCTCGTGTCCTGGCAGTCCCGGGTTCTCGTAATGGTTTGGGCATGATTGTTCTTCTGTGTGCTATCTGTGAGATGTGTGACTGTGCCCCCCTGTAAGAAGGGACTGTGCAAGCAAATGTGACGAGTGTGTAGCTTAAGTACTCTTGGCCCTAGTTGGCGCTACTTCAAAAACAAAAGACGCTTATTTCGGCTTAAATCTGCTGCTGAATCAGCAGGGGACTTGTCCATGACAAATGCCATGAGTAAGAACAACAACAACATATTATATCTTATATAGTCGAAGCCAGCGATTATCGCGATCTGTATGGAGAATCTAGCATTTGTCATGATGACTAGAAGACTAACTGCCACCGCCCCGAATAAAAAGTTGATGAGCTAATTTTATTTATTTAAGCAATTTTAGCTAAACTCTATTGTAATTTTATTATCTTTAGAAGTTTCTTTTTTGAAAAATAATTCTTGACATTAAATAGTAGGAATTTTATTGTGACGGTTTTATTCTTGCTTTTCTACCTAAAAATTATTTACTATGTTTGAGTAGAGCTTTCTCTTTAAGCACAATCCTACAAAAAAGGATAAAATAAGAAGCTAAATTTTTAAAAAAACAAGTTTAACAATGACGTCTCGTTTTCCACTGCCATAATTGAGACCACAAAGATCCTGTTTTTAAAAGTAACGGCATCCGTCGGTCAGGGATTTAAATGCGCTTGAAAAGATAATTGCAACCCAAAACTAAAAATATTCGGAAGTCCAGCGAGTGTAATTGGTAATTACCGAAAAACATCCTTTCCGAGCTCAACGTAATGGCAAAACACGAGAGACAACTAAATAACGGGTTCCTCTATTCAAATTGGGGCAGAAAAGACAGCCGGCAATTAACAGAGGCTCAATGGACCGAGTGACGTGTGCTGTGCGGCGAAGGTTCGAAGGGAAAAAACGGATTTCCTCCTTTAATGACCAAATCTGAGGAGCACTGACAGCCAAATTTGAAGCTGCCAATGAGACTGAGGAGCCGGTGAAAGGCGATAGTCAATTGTTCACTGCAATCTTTTAACGTTCGGGTTAAGTCGAAATTTCAGAAGGCACGCTCAGCATTGAAACAAAAGTGCAACGTTTTGTTTCATTGTTCGACTTAATTAACATGCCGGGATTTTACTCCCTTTTAAAAAAAAAAATCTTTTTATGCGTAGATTGAATTCGTGACTGAAGCAATTAATGCGATCCATTCAGGCAGGCGAGCTGGGAGGTCTTGACTTATTTCAGTGCTAAGTCAATTTTAACTCTCTCAAACTAGCATGTGTTTTATTCACTAAACGTTCCATGCGGAGGAATACATTATTACAATAAAAAGTTTAACAAGAGATTTCAACTGGTAAGTCCCTGATAACTTACGTGTTGCGCGATATACTAACTTTTTTCTGACGGATTATTAAAATTAATAATCTATATTTGAATCGTTTTCCTAAGTTTATTTTAACCCTTTGCACGCGGAAAAGTAATTCGATGCATAATTATTCAATATACAAGGGCTTGCTTAGTGCTCCAAATTTGTGTGTGCGTGTTTAAAATTGAATTTCTCCGTCTTTTTACCATTCTGTAGGTATTTCCAATAATCAAAATTGAAAAAATAAGTAAATAAAACGTCAAAATGATGCACCGTCTTGAATGGTGCTCAAGAGGTACCATCGAGTCCAAAGGGTTAGTTTTATCAATTATCCAGGTTAACCCTTTACAGATTTATTTTGCCATCCATTTTTCAGCTTTATTTTAGCATCAGTAGTTATATTTCCTTCTAGAATAATTTATTTTAGTTAAACGACATATCTTAATTAATTAAATAAATAATTACATACCTTTTAATTTTCTACATTTAACTTATATTAACTACTTGCTATCTGAGTTTCATTCTTACAGGTTATTTCGAATAGCATCAGAAAAAAGTCATATTACGAAGGTATAAACCAGATTTCGATAGTGCGTCTTCCTCGTGTCCTGGCATTCCCGAGTTCGAGTCCTGGCTTGGGCACGGTTTTTCTTCTGTGTGCTTATCTGTAATGTGTGTGACTGTGCTCCCCTGTAAAAAAGGGGTTGTGCAAGCAAATGTAGTGAGTGTGTAGCTAAGTCGTACTCTTGGCCCTAGTTGGCGCTACTTCAAAAAACAAGAGACGCTCCTTTCGGCTTAAATCTGCTGCAGCATCAGCGGGGATCTTGTTCATGGTCAAGTGCCATAAGTAAGAACAACATAAACCAAATTTAGATAGTACTGTCGGCAAATAAAGGATTGAAGTCAATTTTGGTTAAGTTGTATTTAATTTTCGATTTCAATGTAACACCAGAGCTATTTCGGGACAAAGTTTGTTGTTTTTAACAGCGGATAAATGACGAAGAAAACCCTTAATCCGCACTTTCACACCAAAACTAGCTTGTTGATGCTTGGTGCCGGACCAATTTAGAATGCACTAGGCCCTTATCGGCGATGATCCTACGTTGGTATTGGGTGCCGAATGGGAACATCCGATCCTTCAACCACCAATTTACAACCTGGTTTCCGAAACTGAGTGACTGTTGAGGGAAGAGGTTAATCGATTGGCAATTTATACTAAAGTGATTCAAAGCTTATCGTTCAAATTTCGTGGGGAATAGGAAGTGTCTCAGAAAATTATCACAAAGGAAATTACATCCACAAACTTTATTTGCCTAGGAAAAGTAGATGAGTGAAGTAAGTGAACGCAAGGAAATAGTAAAGTTAAGTGGTAACGAATGTGACCTTTATTCCGACAAGGTAAAGTACGTTCGTTCGCACGTAGTATGTTTATTACAGTAGGTGCTCAAAATTTTACCCATTTATACAAACACAGGATTCGCAGTACCTTTGGATCGACTACCGAATATTTTCAAAAAAAAAAAACCCTGCCGTATTATGAACATATGGTCTGCGACATATACACCGCGATATGTAGTATCAACATGTCAGTGCTCCAGACCATAGAGCAATCGTTGCGCGTGATTACCTGGACCGAACAATCGGAACTCAATGGATTGGCTGAGATGAACCAAACCCAGGCCACCTCATTTATCACCATGGATTTCTTTCTGTGCTGGGCCACAAAAGACCATATGTTTCAGACACCCGTAGACAGTGAAATATATTCTGTTGCATGAATAGTGGCCGCCGTAGGCATTGTCCGTTATATGCCAAGCCTTTTTGAAAATGTTCGGCGATCAATGTGACAGAGCTGGGATTCCTGTATTCATGTACATGGTCTCAATCTCGAACACCTGACCACTCAACTATACTCTTTCCTTTTGTTCGCTTCACTTATCCATTTTATCCAAGCAGATGATGTTTGAGGACGTACTTTCCAATATAAAATCGGTTTCCTTGCCTCCCTACGAAATTTGAACAATATTTTGATTCACCCGTTATATGTAATGTCGATTCTTTAATCTAGACAGTTCCCTTATTTGCATTCACCATAATATTTTTAATGCTTTTTTTATTAATCAACTTGTGACAAAAAAAATTAGTATTTTTATGTCTCAAACTACTTTGAATAATATAAGAGCTCCAAAAACACAATATGAGCACAACGTTCCGCAGAGTGAAAAATTAATTTGCCTGGAAGAGAAACAGAATACGCGTTCGTGACTCCTTGTCCCGTTCTGTTCCATTCATTACCCCGGGCGCTTAATCCTCCAGGAAGCAGGAAAGTCCTCTTTTTTTGGCCCTAATGAACAATATTTAGCTTAATGAAGCTCTGATTAATGAGATCTGCTGAAAGCTGCTTCGACCTCCGACACGGACGTGGAAAGTTAAGAACGAGTCGTTTTCTGATAAGTTATTGATCTCCCCACTGACTTTACTTGCTTTGATTAATTCCAAATTGACCTTTATTGTTCTAATAAGATGGAAATAAAAGGGTTTAGTAAGATGCTCTTTTTTTGTTGGTGTTGTTTCATTATTTAATGCTTGAGCTTATTACAATCAATCAAAAATGCATTAATATGTCGTGTTCTTTCAGAGTAAATTAAAAATATCTGACATTTACCAGATCACAAAAAATTTATTAGTTAGAAAACTGTAAAAGATAGTGAAACTTTTAAAATTTATGTCTTATAGCGCATTTTTAGAAACGTTTTTATTTATTCAAATTATTTCACTTCGGCAAAGACAGAATTTTGTGGATTGATTTGTTTTCTTTATTTTCTGCTTTAATAATCTGAAGCTTTTAACACGCTTCAAAACGCCTTTTGGCGATCAATTCAGGAAATTTTAATTCCCCGTGATTCCTAAAAACTAGTATTTAATTTAAGGGAACGGTTGGTAATGACTGAATTCATAGCTATTATGGCCGGCTTTCTGGCACAGAGGTAGCGCGTCTTCCTCGTGTTCTGTGAGTCCCGGGTTCGAATCTCGGTTCGGGCATAGTTGTTCTTCTATGTTCTATCTGTGAGATGTGTGAATTTGCCTCCCTGTAAAAAGGGGCTCTGCAAGCGTGTTTGTTTCATCCTCATTTGAGCTAGAAGTCAGACTTCTGCCCCACGGTTGCTCAGGGGTCCATACCCTCAGAAGCTACTGCACCCCTCTTTCCGTGGTAAAAAGCGGGCATGACGTTATCATTTAATGCATGAAATGAAACTAAACACTTGGTACTTTTTTAACTGCTGCACTCCTAAGAAGAAACGTATTTCTCCGATTAGATTCAATAACAGCGTTTCATTAGTCATTGTTTCACACATGTGAAACATTTGATCATCACTTTCAATTCTTGTCAGCCATCCATTTGCCAGCGAATCCAATCGCAGCAGACGACTCGGCTTGCCACCACCCACCGAACGGCTCGGAGTCAGGCGTCCAACTTGGGCATAAACGTACTCGATTCTCTACGTTTAATTATATGCGATGGTTCCTTCAGCAGGATTGGACTGGAGATGGCCTCGGAGACCTCCAGAAGGGTTCATTTTCGGCGAATCCCTCGAGCCGGTCGTCAGGCACACCCTGGGGCATCTCCTTTCGTCTCTCATGACGATCAGTTGGCTGATTCGCCCCCCCCCCCTTTTTTTTCCTTTATGCATCTGATGAATGATTTTTGCAGATGATATGACCGAATTTTACTTTTTTTTTTAGTTGGACGTCGCGCGAGTGTTAGTTGATGTTAACTTTTTCAGTTTAAATGTTTGCTTGATAATGAGATGGAGGAATTTAATTGCTTTTGATGGCGAAGCTGTCGCTTTTCCATCAATATAAATCTAAATTTCGGCAAAATATTTAAGAAAAGCCTTTCAGACCTTCTCGATACTGTAAATGACTTTTTATCGATGTTATGCAGAAAATACTTTCAAAATTTCTACTAAATACATGAATCTCAAAAAACAAGATGGATTTACTGTATATATTTTGACATAAATTTTAGGGCAAGGACTAAATGGTGGCGTATTTATTTCACTTTAAAAAGCCAAATATAACAAAAGATAGACGACAAAAAACTATCACTCTGATTAAATTATTTCCATTTATCGCCTTAGCGCCTATTCTCTGAAATTTTATTTTCAATATATTGATGGACTTATTAGAAAGGAATTGCTTACTCTTATTATTAACATTTATTTCAAAATGAAATAGTGTATACAATGAATAAATCAAAATGTTTTTGTCAGTTCCAAATAATCATAGATCCACAAAATAATCGAAAATTTACAACTTGGTAGATAATAAAGATTAAATTAGAATGTAAAAGAATTTTATGTGTCCAACGAAGACTCTAGGCGAAAATCTTTTGTTTATGAAACGTTGATAGAGTTATTCACCTAAACTCAACTCACATTACATGTATTGTCTTCCTGCAAATCCTCTTATGTATTTACGGGAGTAAATGTATTTCGAAAAAAAAAACTTACTTAGAAATTGCAAGCAAAAATTACCGCGTGTTATATTCTCACAAGAAGAATCTACCCAATTATCTTTTACATTTATTGATTTACCATTGATTTCATAAGTTTGTTTGTTTTAATCTTTATTGCTGGAGGAAAATATTTTAGCCATCTGAAAGTTCATAAAATTATATGTTTTATGAATTTATTTTCCCAATAGTTGATCTGTTTAAATAATACCGAATCCTCTATCTCATTAGATAGATAATTCAGCACTATTAGATGTTGTAAACCGTAGGCATGTCAGGCTGCCGTCAAAGTGTTTAATGGATATCATATTTTCTTTGATCGGAGAATGCAAATAAGCAAAATGACAATAAATAAAAAATACTTATGATGGATTTGAGCTAACCATTAAGCATGGCATTTTGTAAATTTACTTCTGAAATGAACAGCATTATAGATGAAACATGCAAATGAATAAAAATAAAATGCATATAATAATTCCTTGCATGTGAGCTATATACAGTTATAAACTTCCTAACTACTATAAAACGGGCAGCAGGAAACTTCGTCGTATAATGACGAATGAAATTCGAGTATTTGAACAATATAACTTTTCTCATAAACAAATTTGGTTGGAAAATTGCTTTAAGTTTACAAGTTTTGTGCTTAGACCTCACAACGTCTTTTTTCTTTTCGTAACTCGTTGAATTTCCCATGCTCACAGGTGCACAGAACGACTCTGGAAATCTGTTTTGTAAAATCCTTCAATGGATCTTATAGGGGAAGATGCGTAGAAACGCTGACATTGACGACTGCGATCAGATCATTTTTCCATACTGCAGTTCATAAATTGGAAAATAACCAAAGAGTATGGTCTCCCCGGAACATTCTCGCATACTCTCAAACAAAGCTGTTCGCCCCAAGAGCGCAATGCATTGCATTGGCGCAGTAGCGAAATAGCACTGTGTTTTTGAGTTACATGTTTCCGAAAGAACAAATTTCCAGTAGGTCAACCCCTTGTTGAATTTGCCCCCAAATTTGACACACTACAGACGTTAAATCTGTGTTCTAAATTTTATTCGGCCTGATGGACAGACTTCCTCTGAATGGATTTAGCTGAAAATTAGATGGTAATTTACAAATTTGACGAAAAGACTATATATATATATTTAACCGGTCTATTTCAAAACGTTTTTGCGTTTTTTCATTTTGTCAAAAGAGGAAAAACAAATTGTATCTGTTGTACTGAAAGTGTGTTATTCAAGCTCGGAGATATCTAAAGCTTTGAAGTTCATGAAAATTTTGCATTCGAATTTTTAATAATTATAATACTTTCTCTGCATATAAGGATGTAAAAACATATCTATACATAGTATAAAATGGAGTCTCCTGAAAGCGTCTGTATGTTGGAATCGCAAAAACTCAAGAAATAGTTAACGGTTATTGGAGATATTTAAACCATTTTGTAGAGTAGTTATTGGGGAAGGTTTTAGTAGGTTAAAAATAAAAAGGGGGGTTTATAATTCTGATTTTAACTTATCCGCGCATGCTCGGAATACTCAAACTGCACATGTGCAAACAGCAAGAGCCGTGATTTGCATATGGGATACCTTTCTTTATTTACGTCTGATTTTAAACAGCGATTCAAATCTCACTATACCGAAAAGAAGGAAATCTAACATCGAAATAATCGCCTGTGTTTTGTGTACAGACATATCATATTTTTACCTTTTTAATATTGTTACCTTTTAATGTTTGTTTGATATTGCGTAACATCTATTGGAGGGCAGATTTAAATTTAAAGTTAATTTTTCTTTTCGGATGCTATGTCGCGGGCAACGCCGTGCGGGTACAGCTAGCATTTTATAATTCAGTCTTGCCGATAAGATTCTGCTATCAGCCGTGCACTCCATAATCCAACAGGTGCTGCAAATAAGTAGGGTTTGAGAGAGTCTGCTCTCTCAAACCCAACTCGTATACCCAAGTATATACGAGCTCGCACGAGCTTCCATTGTACTCCTAACTCGGGTTGAGGTGTATTTTCGAGAACCAATATCTAATCATCTCCAATTCAAAAAATTCTTGAAGTCGCTTGTAAAAGCACAATTTTAATCATATTCACGTTTTCCTAACAAATCGCAAATACCATAATTCAACATTATATCAAGTAAATAGCTGCGAAGTAGACAACATAACTGGATTTAAAATTTGTTATTTCGTTTTCAATTCAATGTACGAAAACACTCGCTGGCTTTGCAGTCAGGTACACCGTTTGTGAAAAACTGTTGTTTAAACCTATCGGGATGCAAATTTCATGAAATACTTGATCCTTTAGACATTATTTTGATGATGATTCGTTAGTATTTTAATTTATAAGTAATGAATATGTTATAGAAGAGATGATTCTGTCGGATCAGCTTCCTTAGTGGCTGGCTACCAAGCAAACTTGGCTTCTGTTTTTCCAAATCCCGCTCATTTATAACGATGTTAAGCAAGAAGAAACGAACCCATTTTCGCAAATCAAGAGGGGGAAAGCGCCCATGTCGTTCATTAATTAAACTGCATACTTACGTGTCACTCTTTTCAGAGGCACCAGAACAACATTAATTTGGTTTTGTGACATTTCAGGTCAGCCGCCTCTCTCGTCCCACAGACGACGGGTGAAGAATGCTCTGCCGTAGAAAGAGTGTGGCAATGATTAAAATGTCAAATATGTTTATGGCTTTCCCCTTTCCATTAAGCGAGAGACTTAAATGAATCCACAGCAAAACGGAGTCGGCGAGTCTGCAATGCTCTTTAAAACTCGTATTCAATTAGACGGGAGATATGGAGTCCCATGACTGACTGCTGCTGCTGCAAAACTTCGAGTAAATACAAGACCTGAAAGACATTTCTGAAATGTGCTTTGTTGATTCCATTTCGAAAGCCGAAGACGTTTGCTTTATTTCTAGTTCCTATTTCTTAAATGCGCATATAAATGATGTTAGAAATTTCTCGAAAATAGTGAATAGCTAAAGGATTTGGATAGTTAAAAACTATATTCGTTTAATTTTTTAGTTAACTTCAGATTGAAATGTAATTTAAAATATTTTAAGTTAATTTTCTTTACTGATGTTTTTTGCTTTACTACGCAGAAATTCCCGTAAAAAACAACATTTAATCACAAATATAGAAAATACAACTCATTTGACCCTTTCTTCTAAACGTCTGTGATGATTCTGCGCTGTATTTACCACCATAAGGAAAGTTACTATTTTTATGATTTCACAAGCTTCTGTGAACCGGATTCACAAGCTTCTGTGAAGTTTTTATTAACATCGTGTACTAAAAAGAGCTTCAAATAGACTTCCGATGCTTTTTTTTTTTTGTTTCACACAAGTCATTATAAACTCAAAATTTATTCACAAGTCTTTTGATTTAAAAATGTATTCAAACAAAATTTTTGAAATTTCTCACATTTTTATACTAGCTGGTGCCCGGTACGTTGCTGCTGTAGAAGAAATAATTTTGTGAATATAACAGTAATTTTTTTTTTTTATTAGGAAGGATAGGAAAATGATATTTATTTTCTGGTTGACATGATCACATTCACATAAATACATGAATACATTTCCTGAACTTGAAGAAATACAAAGAGTATTTTGTCTACTTTTTTAAACTTCATTATTCAATTACACATTAAAGTAAACAGTATTTATTATTTATTTTCCCCCTTCAGCAAAAGCAAATTTCTTGCCTGTCCGACTCGTGAGCACCCAACATCCAACTGGCCACGTGAAGAACGGGAGTTATCTAGTGGAGCAATAGGTTGGCAAAGTTTTATCACAATCGGATGAAAGTTACGGCAGCGCATCAAATACGAACAATCAAAAATTTATTTTTATAAATCTGATTGGTAAATTAATAAACTGTTTAGCTATTTATAGTTATTATTTTTCAAAATGGGACAATTTTAACACAAAATAAACTTAGTTACTGAGATTACATAATCACCAGTTCATTATATTAACTATAACATATTTAATAAAATCTAGCTAGTTAAAAACACGTTATTTTCTATCTATTTTCTGGGTGACCTTCACCTCTCGACTCGGCAAAAAAAAAAAAAAACAACAAAAAAGAAGGAAAAAAAAGAAGAAGAAGATTAAAATGAAATCTGGTATGCATATTTCAATGTATCATGTCAAAACACCATTTCTTGAACGCCCAAGCACCACGTGCTCGTGCAAGATAAATTATATTTTTATTCATTTTAATCGTTTCATTGAACAAGTCACTTTAGTACTGCAAACGATAAAAAAAACTTTTTATCTCATTTATTGTTAAAAAAAATACCACATTTCCTGTTTATTTCATTTCAAGCAATCACATGCTCAAAATTACATTTTTTCTAGGTTTTATTTGCAGCAGTCATAAACTTATTTTTTTAAAATCAGAGCTTTTGTAAATGGGATGGCATCACGTTATTAAAAGCTGATTTTTTGAGACGCTTCTGCAGATATTAAAATTTCACTTTTTTGCCTACGGATTTTTTTATTTTTCGCTTACGGATTTTGTTGACGCCACAAAACCTCATTCCTAAATCAATATCATGTTCTGACATGATAAAAAAAAGACTGTATTCAGGGATTTATAAAGAATAAAAATCGTTTAATGAACTCCTTGGTTTGCAAACAGGGTGTGGCACAAAAGGCACAAAATTAAGGAATAAATTCATAAGGAATAATTTTTTTAAAAAAATGAGTTATTAATAAGCCCCTATTTCCTAGATTTTTAAAAGGTGCAAACGCTAAGCAGCCAGCAGACTTTCTAAGGAATGAGAGACGAGAAGAAATTGAAAGTTAGCTTAAATAAAGATACGATTATTATTTATAGTTGCGCTCCCGGTTAATTTATGCACTAAATAGAATAAATAATAGCAAAACTTGTATTATTATGAATCAGAGGCCTTGATGAAAGGCTTAAAATACTATCATTTATTGCATGATAAAAATTTAAAAGGTTTAGTCTTTGTTTCGATTTTTTTCGAAACAAAGTCGGAGATATTAATAAAATTTAATTTAATTTAGATACCTGGCATTCCATTTGTTAATAAGAATAATATGGGAAAATAAGTATTGACACATGAGTATAGGTGAAAAATTAGAAACATTTTATAATTTGTTCAGGAAAAGAATAGGAATTTTTTTAAAAAAAAAATTAAATTAAGAATTGAAATGATCAAATTATTTAAAAAGACTCGATTCGATAGTTTCTTTAACTGGAAATATTACAATACATAGAAAAAATAACTAGGCATGAGAATAAAAATTAAAATCATTTTCATACTGAAATTTAATTATAAAAAATACCAAAAAAAAAAAGAAATTAATTGATGAAAATTAGGAGTAATAATTTAACTTCCTATCCTATGAGTCGTTTTCGTAGATGTTAGCCTCACTCAAAACCATTATTAGAATTTTTTTTTATGTGATTCTAAATTTTTTTCTGCGGCTGCTTAGTAAATCGAAATAATAAATACTAATTATATAATATTAAAAAATGACAGAAATTAAAAATGATTTCATTCAAATGTATCTGTATTAAAGAATATAACTAAAAAACGAATCAATTATATCAGAGAAAATAATAATAAAACCGTTTTATACAGCAAAAAAAATGGATGCGAAGTATTGATGAAATTCTTTACATCACGCTCTCTGGCTCCGTTTATTAGAAACAAAGAAACCCAAAACCCTTTATTTCCGAACGAATCATTCAAATGCACTTCTCCTCGGTTTAATCCCAGAGCGGATCTAAATTGAAGAAGGTGGGGATTCCGTTCTCCTGCCCAGCCAATGACTGCGCGGCGAGGCGTGTTTCAACCCTTCCTGCCCTGGGGGCCGCGCGCATGCGCCTGAGGCGGAGTGGGTGACTTTTCCTATCCCATTGTTGTGATTGTTGGCCAGTTCCGGGGCGGAGCGACACGCACCGACGAGCACGCGAAAGAACGAGCAGCCACTGCACTCCCCGCATTCCGCCACCCTCCTCCCTCTTTTGGCGCGAACCTCTACTCGAGTCTTTCGTTCCTTTCTCCCCTCTGTCATTCGTGCGATGTCCCGAATCAGCGATTCGAATAAAATGGATCAAATCGTTTAGATCCGATGTTCGTCTTGGAATGCGTACGGCGTAGATTTCATTCAATTGTGGCTCTTGGCGGAGTGAGATTCAGTCGGCGGAAAAGAGGGTCGGATGAATCAGTGTTTGCAGGGAGCGGAATCTTCGCTCGATGCAGATTTCATTTCATTTCTTTCTTTCTATTTCTTTCATTTTCTTTCCTTTTTTTTCGGAGGGGTGGGTGGATATTTATAAACAGACAAAAAAATAAAAGTTAAATTGTTCCTTTTTAAACAAATATTTCCTTCCTTAAACAGAATGCTGATTCAATTTTGTTATTTGCATTGGGACTATATCACAAATCCTTGGGGGGATTCGTGAGATTCGTGAAAATCTCGAAATCGAATTCTTTGACGATCACAACACCCTCTCTCTATTTAATTTGCAAAAAAGTAAAGAAAAGAAATGTTATGACGCAGATAATTGAAGATGCTTTTTCGTAGTGCATTTGATCTTACAGAAGACATACAATTATTGTATGTGCTCGTCTTATTTAAACTTAAGAATAACCAATTGCATTTCTAATTTCTTATTGAACATTTATTGCAATTATGTAATGGGAATGTTTGTACTTCAAATTCTGAGCAATGATTTCTTCCGCAAAATATTTCACGGGGGTGGAGGGATGGTGCTGGATTTTGATTGCTTTATTGTATCTTAAGAACTTTACGATATAAATTTTTCAATTTTTAATTCATGTAGATAATTAGATGGTACTCCTGTTTAGGTGTCTGCCATTTTGATTCAGGTAATCCACAGAAGGTTTGAGATGCTAAACATCTCGAAAGAATAGTTTATGAATGACTGGGGAACTTTGTCCATTGTTTGCTTCCACTCGCCAATTCCAATGTCGTCTGATACCCCACACAACGTTCGCCGGTACCATTTAACAAAATTTTGGACTTTAATTACCATCGTTCTTTCGTTTTTTTTTTTTTTTTTTTTTTTTTGTCATCTGACATCGCTGAACTCCCGATTAATATTAAAAAGAAAAAATTCAAGTTTAAGGCTTGTATTCTTTAGGTATTCAGACTATTACTAGCCAAAAGATGAAAATATTTCATTATTCCTGAAACTTGGTGTTGATGAGATGTAGTGCAACAAAGGCTGTATTCCCCTTTAATTATTCGAAAAAGGTAAACAAACAAGAAGGCCATTCATTGCTGTTGCTATAAATGGTGTATCTAAAAGTAGAATTAATAAATAATAATGTTTTTAACTCATTTCGTGTTAACTAAAGCACTACTTTTCCTTTTTTTATGGCCATTCAACCTCAAGTGTTATATAAATACTTGTTTCGACGTAATAATAATTTTCCTTAAATATTTCATACAATACGGGCAAAACAAACCTCAAAAATGTCACGGGTCCCATGGTTCACTAGCACCAATAAAATGGAATGCTTACATCATTTTATTTTAAATGTATATATAATAGGTGCATTAAACTGTAGTTGTAAGTAGGAACAATACGATGCACGTGCAAGCAAATGAGTTAAGTGGCAAGCACAGCTTTTAATAGAAAACCAAAATCTATAAAATGATAATGGGTTCCGTTTCCAAGCATGTGTTTGTTGGTCATCACCAATATTCTTGGGGCCGCTCATTCTCATCAGATGTACTCATTTCCAGCCGCTCTCAATTTGCCGTCGACCCCCTGTAAACGCTGTCCGACTAAAATATGCATTCGGGCAAAAGGGGCGTCTGGCAGCTCGAATCTGTCCATCTGTCCCTTGTCAACCGTTACCATCAACACACCTCGACGATCCTCTCGGGCGCTTCCGGCTAATTTATTTCCCAAGATAAAAAAAGAAAGCAGCTCCCCCGATACAGAACGTTTCCTTCTCTCTTTATTGTTGCTTCTTTTTGAAATCGGTAATGCGGTTTCGCCATAAAATAAATTTCGCAGCAACTCGAGGAGACGATGGCCTGCCGGATTTCGGTTGGTGCACAGATAAGTGCAATTAAGGGAAACCTCGGGAATTCCAATAGTTTCGCTTTCTCCTCTCCCCCCCCCTTCTGTCTTTATGAGGAATCTGTTATCGAGCTTTTTGGAATTTGCTTTTAAGACGAGACGATAAATTTTCCACACGTTTCATAAAATTCCCTCTTCACCTGTTTCTTCTTACCTATTAAGGTTGGTAGAGAGTATCATCCCGAAGGCCACACCATCTGGAAAGTTCGAGTGATAATAAAAATATATTTTAATCGCAAATACTGTTTTCTATGTTTAGCGATTTGCGGAGGATTTTTAAAATTCTTTATATATATATATCAGATGAGCCAGACGTATTCGGTAAATTAAGAGAACTACGACATTCGAGGTGAGAAATTGTACAAATTTTTGATTTTAAATAAAGTGGAGTTTTATTAACAAATAAATGTTACATTCTACAGAAAATTATGGTCACATAGGATGAGTGTTTTATTTCAATCACAAAACAGTTGAAAAATATTTCTTTAAAGTTTTTGTGTTTCGACAGCATATTAAATATGTGTTTTAATAAGAACTTTTTCACGTTCATTTCCGAAAATCGTAACACTAAAATAAATAAAAAGAATTCTGATTAAAATCTGTGCAAAATTAGCATAAGGTATGAGAACAGGTTTAAGCATAACAGTGAGAGTATTTTAGTCTAAATATACTAATAACAACAATTTGGAAATAAAATAATGAATGTCGTAAAAATTGCAAATCTAAGAGAATACTATTTTATACGATAAATAACCTCTGAAGATTAATGCTATTGCGCATAAACAATGTACAAAGAGTAGATTTTACAGATGCACACTGCTTCTCAATATTTTTGTATAAAATTTCATAGGATTATAATGAAGGGGTGTTTTTCATGCGTACCGAAAATCGCAGTAAACATATTTCAAAAAAAGGTAAAAACTTCTTTTTTAGGAATTTATAATAGAATCATTGCTAAAAGTACTTTCGACATATACATTTCTGTATCCCATGGAAAGCACGCTATTTAATGAAACTAAAACTAAATTGATTTTTTTTATTGCAGTACAAATGCAGTTAACTTGACGTTCCATCACGGTAGTATATCTATTTATGGAAATATTGTTTTACACGCACACCAAGAGTTGAAGAAAATGACAAAATGAATGTCGTAACCATATTACATTCATTTTAAATATACATTTAAAAAAATCTAAAGTCTTATTCTAATTTTAAAGATATCAAATGATAATATTTTTAAAGCTCTAATTTTAATTTAAAAGATATCAAATTGTTTGGAATTTTATTTCTTCTAATCTATTGGAACCAAATGAAACATTTTAGAGCAATTTTTTTTATCATCAAAACACTTGATGTTAAAGGTACAATGTAATTAAACTGTATGGAATTGACAAAATTTCAATACTTTTTAATGTTGAAATTACTTATAATCATTAAGAAAAATAATCTTTTTTCCAAAATATTTTTTATAAGCAAAATATGATATTTTAAGTATATTCTTTTGATCAATATCCAAAATAAAGTTTTGTGATAATATCTGTATTATACACCATCAAGTCACATTTTTTAGTTATCTTATTTTTAGCCATTAAATTTTTTTAAACGTTAAACCAACATGTTAAAACCAACTAACCAAATGTTATTTACAATTTCTCACTATAAATTATTTATAAATATTATTTTACGCATTAAAGGCGTGTATAGCAATAATTTTTTGATTTTTTTTAAATAAAAAAAATATTTCCTTATACACGAAATGCACAGAGACAAAACACTGTAACCGTTAAAATAACCCCGAAATCGAGGTTTTGACAAATTTCCTCCTTCCAGGAGTCACTGGAACATAATTTTAGAATCATGTTTCTCTATTAGTAGAATACGGTATCCCAAACTTGCTGTGAGTACGTACTTCTTACGCTTTTGTACAGCAATTAGATGACGTGAATATTACCTGAGGGGGAGCCCATTCTCAAAACTTTCATAGCACATTGTATATTTAAAGCGTCGAATTCCAAGAAAATTTAGTGTGTATTAAGTCATCAGTCGGTCACAACAAATCCCTTCGATACTGCTACGTTCCGTGGTTTTGGTGAAGGGGGGGGGGGGCGGCTAAACACAAGAAGTGGAGCGAGTGAAGTCATGTTTGGCATAAATATCGAAAATGGAATGCCTCAAACAGGCCCCACGACACATTGGTCTTTTAGAGTTCCAAAATAATAAAAAAATATTCATTTTTGTCCCGAGTTTATTGTGGCTAAAAGCGCTAAATTTGTATTTCATCACATTTTTCTTTTCTCAATCTTTTATGTTTGTAATTAAATTTTGTCATTTGTTTTCGCTCACTCTCTGGTGAGCTCGAGTCATCAAAGCTGGATAGCTTGTGTACTCAAGATAATACAGGGTGGCTATGATTAAACTTCCCCTATAAACAGCGTCCTACAATGCAAACAGGAAAACAGATTGCAAAGAAATATTATTTGTAGATTAAACACGAGATGCGTCCACGGAATTACGAAGTAAAAATTAAAATGTGTACCAGAAGAGCCCTTTCAGAAAAAAGGCTAAACGCAATAAATTACCAAAACGGAATGTAGAAACAATATTAACAATCCAGGACAAGAATTATGAGCAATAAAATGAAAAACCGGGAAAAGCTGGAAACTCCAGAACGCTTCAAGTGCGAAACATCACAACCGATTAGTTACGATTCGATGTCGAACACATTCTCCATCGACTTGAAGTCTTGCAGGAAGCGGAGTATGGTCCCGTGGAGCACCTTTCCCTATATCATCTTGAACACAGTTAACAACTGCTCCTCTTGTAAAATGTCTTCGTAATCTGTTCCTATTTCTGCAAACTGGGCTGTTTTTTACCCCTCTGAAACAACGAGTGTGCTGCTATTATTTTCCTTGACTTTATTTAATGTGGTTCGATGACAAAGTAATCAGAAACTAGTCAACAAATGTTTACATTATTTTTGTATTCCATTTTGGTCGCTTTTTGTGTTAATATTTTTCCGGAAGAGGAGCGCTCTGATAAGCATTTTAGATTTTTTTTTCTCAAAATTCCATGAGCGCATTTCGTGTATAGTCTACATACCAAATTTCTTTGCAATCTATTCTCCCGTTTGCGCTATAGATGCTGTTTATAGGGTAAGTTTAATTATAGTCACCCTGTATATTTAAATTAAAATCGATATTTGTAGATTAATATTACAATATTTTACCAACAACAACCTCGTACGTTTCGGCTCCTTAATTTACTTTCTAATTTTTTTCATGTGTTTGGTATTCTTGATCTGCTTTATATTTTCACTTTATATTTGGGTCATTTACTTATTTTTTCACTTTATATAATGGACTTGATATATGGTTTTAGATATTGGTACATTGTTTGATATAGCTGTACTATACGTCTTCCCTCCTTTGGACATTATAATATTTTTCAATGCTTATGAGTGTTAGGCTTTCTCTTAGTACTTTACAGCTTTGTCTTCTGAACCCAGAATTGCTTTGCTGACTATTTAATTTAAATATTTTATTTTATCCAAAGAACTATAATGTATGCTCTTATTTACCGTCCATATTCTGGCCGATGATTGTATGCCTTTCAGTAAATAAATAAGGATTCTCTCACCGGGGACCTGCAAGGTCTTGCACCCTTTCGGGGTAGCCGGTCGTCGTGGGATAGACCAAGACCGACATCATATTTTAGTAATTTTGTATATCTGTTGATTTTTAGTATATTTAGTAAATTATGGTTTAATTGTTTTATATACTATTTCAATAAGTAAATCCATCCGAAATTAGAAAAATTAGAATCCGAAATTAATAAATCCATTAATCAATTTTTACTACCTATAAAAACATCCAGGTAGGACATTTCCGATAAGAATTGATTTCAGGATTTTAGAATACTAACCGCCTTTACGACCTGTTCTCCCTTGTCTTTGCCTTTTTAAGCTGTTAAACGATTATTATGGGATGCATTTTGCAAAATTTTAGTTTATTTAAAGCAACATGAAAATATAAATTTAATTGAATCAATGTGCAAGTATAAATATAAATTATTAAATATAAATTTAATTGAATCAAATTTGAAAAATGTTTTGCTGTAAAGAAAAAAAATGTACAGAATTAAATCAATGTCATGAAGAAGATTATTTTTATTTTAAGATAACGCAAAGAGATTAATGGTTTTGGCAGATATGGTCATCTACATCCATGGATAGAACTTTGCGATTATTCATCTGTTGACGTGAAACATATCTTCGCACTTGACACGCATACACACGTGTATAATGTGAATACATATTTTTGAGCAGCTGAACAGTTTTGTGGTTGCATCGAAAGATAGAAAGGAAGATAATACTAACAAATAGAAAGACGATACTAATAAAAATTTTAAAGACTTCGTTTCATTCTATCCCGGGCGGCATAAGCACATACAGAAAGCGACAAGACACGCTCATTCACAGCACGACACAAGGGCGAAATATTTCCCCAACGGTTCTCTAACACGAGTATCCGATAAGGATTCTTTGACAAGGGTGGACTAGGAAAGGGAAATGCAGGTATATTTAAAAAGAATTGGCTTAGCTTGACAGAATTTTATCCCTTCACTCGGAATGTGGGGACTTGCCGATTTCAGTAGTTTTACAGAACTGGTGCAACATCAATTGAATAAAAAAAGTGGAATTGAATCGGGAAATGAGATACCATTTTAAAATTAAGTTCATGTGGATTAAATTAAGATAAACGTTATTAAATGAATCAGGATTTAAATTAGTTAGGATATTTTATTGCAGACAAATAATATATTTATAAAAACAAACTATAAATTAACGAAAAGTGCATAAAATAAACAAAACTTAAATGTTTAGTTTTATTAATATACTGAAAAGATTTTATTTTAGTAAAACTCTTTTTATTAAATTTATTATATTCAGATTCCCATTTCCGATAAACTCTAATAAATCTATCAGCTAACTGCTTCAGGCTACTCTTTATATAAAGAGAAATTAGAACACAAATAAAAACAAATCATCGCAAAAAAGTGATTTTTTACCGTTAACATGTCACTTTTGCAACAGCTCTATGTGGATCTCATTTTATACTTTGATATCACGCAGCCCTCCGAAGGAGAGAGCTGCCAGCTGCCCCCTTCATCAATGGACGCAATCTCCTTCCTTTAATCTCGCGGCCGGTTTGCACACCCGCTTCGGGGGAGTCTTCTGAAACTGAAAGCTGTCACCTAGGTGGATTGTCATTAATCAAATGCCGGGGGTCACCTGCGCTCTTTTTTCTTCAAGACTTGCGGAGGGGCGAGAGAGGGTGAACGAGTCGATTTTTAGATCCTAACGAGCCATTGACGAAATCTGAGTGATGAACAGGGGGTTAACTTAGGATGCTTATCGTTAACGCCTACTTCTCAACTTTAGCAGAAGACAAGTGTGCCAGTTTAAAGAAAGTTTCCTCTCGCAGAAATAAAATAGTAAAATAGTTTCCGTTTAGTTCTGATTGTTGTTACTCTTACATATAGAAGCAAATAAAAAACATGCCGGACAAATGCTCTCCTGGATAGGGCGCATTTCCCCGCTAAGCATCACTATAAATCAGCATAACATATATTTTGGAATTATGTTTCTCTATGAGCACGAGAACTCGAGCTAGATAGATAAAATGTGGCAAGGGGGGGAAGACGACGCGAAAATGTAGATATTTTTCCTCTAATTTATTTATTGTTTTGTTTTCATATAGTTGACGAAGAAGATGTATTCGAAATTATTCAAAGTGAAATCAACTATAATTTAAACTTCAGAGTATTAGTGTGATTTTTTTTTTAAAGTTTGTTTACTGGTTTACTCTTGCAAGCAGAGAATTAAGATATTTAGATAGTTTTAAAAGTTTCGAAACTTTTCGTAACTTTGTTTAAATTTATTTTTGGATTTAAATTTGATTTTTTTTTGCACGAGATACTAAGATGAACTCTCTTAAAGATTAGAAAGTATTTATCAACTTAAAACTCATTATTTCGAAATAAATAACTAAAAAGAGGGAAAGAGCAGAATCGATTTTCCTTTAGGTGCCTAGAAAATTTAATCTCGCCTTAATCATTTTGTCGAATTTGTCAGCCTGTGGAAAAAATTCGTCTATAAAAAATTACTTTGTCAGCCTGATTACAAATGCACATAGTAACTCAAACAACACAACAAGCCATAAAAATGTAATCTAGCATGTGTTTTTATCTACTAACTTTTAGATTTGTATCAAAATTTAGGTCCAATTCATAAAAGGATATGTAGTTTACCGATCTATACATTTTTGTTAAATGCACAAACACAAGCACATATAAATGCACATATCCATAAACCCAATGGCTCAGTTGGATAACATTTGGAGCACAATTTTGTCTCTTAACTTATACATTCATGTCATCTTCTGGTTCAATCGATCAAAAGGGCTGCTTGATTTATGGAAGAAATGATTGGCCTAAAGAAGACTGAGTTAGTATTAAGTTTTCCTGCAATTTCTGTGAGGACGCTTTGCTGACTGTTCAGAGTTTTGTCTTCATCAAACCATTGCCCGATATTTTTCATCTTTCTTTTAAAATTTCAAAAAGAGAAAGAACGGCAACACTCACAATATTAAAATGAAGTGCTAATTCCACTCTTTAAAATCACGTTTAATACGAATGGAGCTGAATAGATCCGTATTTCAAATAGTCTCTCGAAAACTATCACACCGTACCTATCTTTGCACTCACCTTATGTAATATTATTAATCTGTACTAATTATTGGGGTCGCAGTGGCGTTGTAGCTTCGAAACCAGGGGGTTAAGTTTGAGAACCGATTTCACCCAAGAACTGTCGCGTTAATGACTCTGCTGCATGTTAAATCCATCTGGACCAAACGTCCCCCTCCCGCTAGGTGATGTGGAAGCTTAGAGAGGAGGTGCCATCTCAGGTGTCGTCTTCATCGTCTCATCGTGGTTCAAGATTATGAGGCACGTTCCAAAATAGCCCTAGTTTGTATGAAAACCGGACGTTAATGTAACCTAACTAAACGAATTACTAGCATTCATTGGAGACGGTTCGTCCATTGGGGACAATGTTTGCGTTTAGTTTCTGTGATGTTTGGCTGCCATTGGCTACGACTGCGGAAACGATTGACGATGTTCGCCACCCCTTTTAGGGTTGTTGTTGTTTCTGTTTTTGTGAGGAGAGAGAGAGAGAGAGAAGAGCTTGTGTGGCGGATGGAGAAGGGTGTTTCTGCTTTTGCTTAAATTTAAAATAGATAATTTTAAGAAAAGTATGAGTTATGCATTTTATTTAATTATGTGCCTTTTCTAAAGAAGTATAAAAAGCGCGAGTCATTACAGTTTCAATAAAACTCTTTAGATATAATTTCATGCTTAAGGACAAATCAGATCGCCAAACTTTAAAAACGCCTTATTTTATGGGCCTTACATCTATTCGGTTTATTGAGCTCATACGCACAGTGAATAGAACAGATATATGAGAGGATATGAGATGTACATTGAGTTATCTTTATAGTCAAATCCTATTAACTTAACAGTGCTATTGTGTTGCTTTAAAACGGGAGCATGAAAAACATAAACAAGACGAACAGAATATGTGTAGAGGTATTAAAATATCACAATTATAATGATTTTTACAATTTAATGCTTAAAATTCTTTTGGTGGGAGGGTCATGCATATCAATATTTGCATCAGATATTTAACTGGAAGTAAATAAAACCAGTAGTCTTAGAGAAGCAACTGGTCGACGAAGGTTCCTAATTAATTTATGGAACAAGTTTGGTCAGTTTATCCTTATGTCTGTACCTTAAAGCATCACATAATACAATTATTACTAATTCGAATACTTACAGAAAATATAATCTTTTTGAGTTCGTAATAAAATGGGTCTGAATAAACAATTTTCACACGGTCCGGGAAATCATTAATCAAGCTTCGTCTCGTTCAAGATGACTGAAGCTTTTCGAATTGCCTCCATGAGGTGGGATGGCCCTTTTCATACTAAAAATATAACATGGCCTAGGTGGGTGAAGTACTTAACAGCACACCCATTCGCAATTTGAATCCGAAGGGAGTTTCCCTTCAACTCCTGCAACGAGACAATTTGATAAAGTGCGTGAATCAGGAGGCTGAAAAATAAGACGTACCAGAAGAAGAGGGGGCTTCATAACTGCATGGTTATATCACACCGGTCGCTCCTATTCCTATTTACTAGTCTCTTTTTCTTGGTGTCTGCGGGGCGACAAATCATCGAGTTTCGTCTGTCTGCCCTAATGCGGATCATAACTCATGTCTCCAATTTCTTCAGAAAAAAAGAATGAAGTCATTCTTTTTTTGATAAACAAATCTGTCTTGCAGATAGCCGCAGTCTCCTGTGGCGCAAGAGTTATCGAGGGTCTATTATTCCGGGGCCTCTCGCCGTCCGCTTCTTTTCTCCCATTTCGATCCAATCCGCGTTAATGAAAGTTTCTCTGTCATTGATTAAACGCTTTCCTTCTTAAACAACTTGCTTCCTCACGCGCTGGATTAAAGACACCTCAACTCCATTAATAACGACCGCCGTAATAGCTGGAACGCTAACAAAGAAAGATTGCTTATTTTTATCTTTCCCCTCCCCTCCCCCACATTTTCCGTAATAGTACTTATGTATTTTATTCTTTTTTTTTCCACCGATATGCAGGTAGAGAGAAACGAACTCCCTTATTACGGAAGACGGATTTCGCTTCAATTTCGGAAAACCTGACAGAATATTTATTGCCTGCAATGCGAATAGTAAAGGGGTTTTTCTTGATGTCTTCATCATTTTTAAATCAAGGATCCGTGGCCTTTAATTTTTGCGCGTGAAGGAAAGATGTTTATAATTCGAATCGGTCTTTCGAGTAAATTGGTGTTCAAATGATTGGATTAAACGCGTATATCTTTATTATTTTCATCTAGTCTGTTGTTTCAGTGGAAATAATGCATCATTAATCATGCCCTAGAATGAACTAGAGGAAATTTGATATTAGATATAGCTGACATTGATGAATTTGGTCTAATTTTAACATCTTGAATGTTTCTGAATCAAACTAAGCTTTCATTCTGATGCAACTTAATTAAGCTAAGAATTAGATTACTTCCGAAAGATTTATAGTGAGACACAATATGAAAATCCTTTGCATATTTTTATCATTTGCTGGCGTTAATCAATAACACGATAATGGGATACGTGGCAATAATTTATAGATTAATTAACGAACGAATGCTCCCAAATGGAAAAAAATATACACATAATATCTTTAATATCTCTAACGGCTGTTATATTAACAAAGGGAGTCTTGGCACTCCCTTTGTTAATATAACAGCCATTGTAAATCCATAGCCATATAGAATAATGATTATGCTAAATATTTCTAATTACTGTGGAGGGGAAACAATATTTATAGATCTTTATTTCAAAATGAATGATCATTTTGAAATAGAGATCATTGAAATAAACATCATTTGAAAACTGTGCATATCTCTGTCTGTCTCCGGCAAAGAACTCGAAAAAACTTTGACCAAGCTGGATGACATTTAGTATACGGTCCTTGCGACAAATTTGCAGATTTTTAGCAATTTTTTTAAAATATTCGTTCAAAATACTCCAAATAAATTTAGCAAGACCTGAAGCATTGACCAACCAGCTTTATTTGACAACTAAACCGGATATCATCCAGATGGGAGAACAGTACCATTATAATAACGAAATTCCCGGAATTCCAAAAAAAAAAAAAAAAAAAAGACATTTAGGTCCACAAAACAGAGGGCTGCAATAATCATTCCGTCAATCCATTTACACTAAAGACCCCCCCCCCAAATACTGGTACATTTATCTAATATTGTGTAAAGCCCCCACGAACAAGCAGAATTGTCGCAGCTAGGCGTGGCATGAATTCAAGTAATTTGTGAAGATTTTCTGTATACTGTTCTTACCATGGTTCTTACAGGGCAATCCATAAAGCCATGGAAGAGCGAGGTGGTGATCTCCTAAGGACAGCACATTGTAAAATATACATATTTAACTGGGAGGTTCTGAATGATGTTTTCTTAAGTGACTGCAGATCAATACAAACAACAATAGATTCCACTTCAGTTAACCAATTCTACAAAAGATACAAGACATGCCACGTGAATCATCCTATATTTATCAATATACTGGTAAAGGTATTTATTATTTAGAAAATAAGATAGCAACAGCAAGAAATTTCAGAAAATTTAATGTTGCCACAATAGTATTTCAAAAATATTATTAATGCCTGCAACAAAACCTTCAAGATTAAAAAGCAGCTATTATTAACGAAATTAAACTGGTGGACAGAGAAATTAAAAGTACATAAAAAGAAAGTTAGAGCACTAAAAAAGAGAGCACAGAGAGCCTCAGAATTTGTGAATTGAAGCCGTGTGTGTGTTATTTTGAAGTATCGATAAAAAAGTGCGCTGTGCCGAAGTACTTATTAATATATATTTTTTTTAATCTAAGAATTGATAGTATGGTAATTGCTAATTTTATGTTTCAGAAAAATTATCTACTTTAGAATAAATAATATAATAAATGTCGAAAAGAATAAATAGTAAATAATCAGAATAAATAATAAACAATTTTCGAAAAATTTCAGATATATTTAAAAACGAACAGTTTACCTTATATTAGAAATTAAACAACCTTTTGTAAAAATTATAAGATAATAATAATTAACTATGCTATTATTTTTATGCTAAATGAGAGAGATTACCTCGCGTTTCCGCTGGAGAATTCGATATTAATTAAATTTAAAGCAAAGAAAATGAAGATTGATTTTTTGTCAACCATGATTCTACTTTAGATTTGTTAATTATTTTTTCTTCTTGCGCTGTCCTTAGACATACAAACAATTATTCAGTTTTCTACTTGTTTTGCAATGCTATTTGAAAGGAATATCAGGTATTTTCTATATTCTGAGAAGTCAAATGATTTTCAGTTTAGTTCATTTTTTTATTTATTTATTTTCAAAAATTACCAAATAATTCCAATTTAGCACTAAACATAGCAATAGAAAAAACTTGAATGAATTTCTACCTGCACGAAATAAACTCTTCTAACAGTCACCTTCTAACTATCACCGTAAATATAGACATTTGTCTGGAGGTATTCTCGCGGTGGAGACATTCAGTAAAATTTTTTGAAACGCTGGAAAGTAATTGTCTCGTCTAATTTTAACGGATGTAAAATCATGAACGATAAATTAGACAACTGCTAATTACATTTTTTTTTGTCTCGTGTTGATAGTTTACCGGCTGAGGACAAAGTCAGTCCCATAAAAGACAAGAGGCATTTAATCCGGTCCTTTTAGCAACCAACTGCCCGTATAATCAATCGGAATGAAACAAAAGGAAGGGGGAAAAATACTTCATTTCAAACTTTCTATCTTGACAGGCGATCTGGCTTGTCAAAACGACGTATAAATCACTTAGGATCGTAAACACCTCAGACAGGTAAAATAAACTCGAAACAATAGTCAAGGCCGAGTGCATGCGTTTTTATTACCGGAGAAAAAAAAATCTTTTTCTTCTCTCGTAGCCCCCGCTTCAGAAGACATTTTCGGAGACGAAACGTCTTGTTTACCCGGCGGCCTTGGAGACATTTTGACAGCGGGAGATTATCCACAAGTGGTTAATTGACTGCAGAGTGAAGAAAAGATTTTTTCTTTTTTGAGTTGGAATGTTAAGCAAGACATCTTTTTGGTTCTGCGCCCGGACAGTGGCGACTCTTTAGCACTGCAGTGGATCGCGCCACAGGACAGAGCGTCCTTCCTCCAGCCCCTCTCCCCCCCCCCTTATATTCAAATTCCATGACAGAAGAATTTTATTTTAAGCAATAGATTAATAGACAAAATTAGTGAAAAATTATTCATGGAAAATACACATATATATATATATAATAGATTAAAAAAAAGAAGATTTGTAATCGATTTAAGTGATTTTCTTCTTTAAAGATGTTTTAAAAAATCTTGTTCATTTGAAATCAAAAATAATAGCAGAAAGTTTAAAACAAACAGAACAAAAATTATAAGTGTTCAATTTGAAATTTTCCAAAAATTTGAAACGTATCGTAGCAATGCATAACTTATTCCATAATCTTTCTGCGTGTCTGGTGGTGTGGGTGTATATCGATGTTTTATTTTTATTTATTTATTCATCCATTTTTTGTAAGAGTACATCAAACTGCAAGTCCATTGTTGCTAGCTGATATTGATAAACTTAAGAGATGCAAGTTATCAAATCAATCTGCTGAAAAATTATAGATGTTGAAAGATAATGGGATGAGTCATCACATTGATTTGATCTACCTTGCCTGCCCTCTCCTCCTTTCAGATTTTTTTAACGGAGAGAGAGCAATGTAAATCCCATTATTATATGGGCTCTGACAGATTTTCTTCAGCATATAGAAACTGATATAAATAATGTAAATTATTCAGGAAGCAATTCTCAGCTATTAACTGCTTGATAACGAAGTTTTCAATATTTGTTTTAATCCTTTTTTTTATATCGAATTCATTTTGAAATTTGAAAGAATTTTGAAATTTTAAGAAATTTCCACATGAGTGTTTTAGTTACAAGTATTTATTTCTCTAAAAAGATAGTTTTACATTTTAGTCGTATCGAAAGAATTAGCTATTTTTACTTTCACAGGTACAAATTTGACAAAAAGGAAAGGTGCTCATCGGTATATAATTCACCCTAGATGGTTTGTTGAATGGGCTCTCCACAATATGAAAATATAAAATATTTTTGAATTACGCATTTTGAATTACGTTTGTGAGCGTAGTAACTCAAAACCTAATCGAGTTAGACGGGTAAAATTTGTAAAAATTACCTTTAAAAAACTTTGTTTCTAAAAATGTATGTTTTTTTCAAATTTTGAATCAAAAGGGGAATTTATAATTTTTTGAATAGAATCAAATGGAATTTCGAATCAAATGATAAAATTTCAATCAGTATGAAAATGCTATAAACACGTTAAGGAGATGGAGTTCAATAGTTGATCACTGCAACCAGCTTAGATCTCAATTCAAATTTGAATCATATCCGTCTACTGGTAGAGTGTTTGTTTTGCCGCGTCTTTCCGAATCAAATAGTTAAATATCACAGATAATCAGTGAATTAGTTAAATTAAGCTTTGCATGCTGATTTCGTACCAAAAATTCAGATCAGTATGAGAATTTGGCCCAATCAACAAAATAAAGAAGACATTTTTTAAGATTTACTCACAAACAGTACTTCTTCAAAAAAATTTTGGGGAGGGAGGGGCACACACACACTAAAAGAGAGAGAGAGAGAGAGAGAGAGAAAGAGAGAGAGAGAGAATGTCCTATTGTGAAAAGATTTAAGAAAATCGAAAGGTCTCCATAGGGTCTATCGAATAGTGAATGTGTGTTTTCTTCAATTCCCTGCCCTGATCTCACAGTTCTTCAACCTTACGACAAAGCAACATTTTATTACACTGTCATGCTGTTTGCCTCAGGATTCGCCTCCAATTCGGTTTTTTTTTTCATTTCACATCTATTATCTGATTAGACGACCCCTTCTCTATTATAGTTAACAAAAAAGAGAACTTGTCGATATATAAATGTATATTAATGAGTTGAAATAACGTCGACGCCTAGTAAAGAAAGGGCAGAGGGGGGGGGAGAGTGTATTCGGATTAGCTACGAAATGGAAAAATATAAAGTCGACGAAGTATTTCTTAAGAGTATGAGCGTTACATTATTTTTTTAAATTATTAACAGAATAACTATGCAAATGTAAAGTTAGAAAGAACTTTTATGGCAGTGATGCGTTTATGTAACAATCCGTGCACCAAAAAAAAGCTATAATTACAGGTCATTTATCCCATAAAAAGCTACTATTAACTTGGCTGATGGTCTTCAGTCAGACTAAATGAAAAATTATGTGTTTGCTTTTATCATAAAAAGAAAAGAATATATACGAGACAGAGAAATAAACAAACAGTTAAAATCGTAAGAGGTAGCTTATCACAAAATAAAAATGAAATACAGGTTTTGAAGTCACAAATGAACGAACCAATTGGCGTCCATTTCAAATGAAAAGCATAAACGTTTCCTGAATTGAAATCTCGAATCCGTGATTGAAGCACAAATGGCAGTTAAATAATTGACTTCACCAGCTGCATATCAAGCAGACTTGGCTTTAAAGTGCGGCTCGGGTTACCGATAACTCAGTGAAAAGATTCACGTCAGCGCTTTCCAATAATAATAAAAAAATAATTATGCCAATAGTTAAACGTTTCACTATTTGTTGCGTATTGAATATCAATGCATTTTGTTAGTTTCTTCAAAAACATTTTCTCGATACTTCCTTTCACTTTTAGCGGTGGGAAGTAGGCCAAGAGCAAGGAGTCAATGGAACGCATTTTGCTGTTTTTAATCTATCCAACGAAGACGCTTGAATTTTGAACTTAGCTTCCTATTAACGAAACTTATTTATAATAAAGTTATGACGGAGAGACCCGAAATCATTACTGGAATTGGTTTCTCTAAAACTTTCTCGCATACTCTTTAATGTGTGTTTTTGGCGCATTATTTCAAAAGCGATTGAAACCAAATTTAATATTTAATTATAAACTCAGTCGAAAAATCATACCCAATTTCATACATTTAAGTCGTGATTTTCAGTTATTACGTTTAACATGCTAACTTATATTCGAACAATTAGACAGTCAGACTTCCTTTAAACAGATTTTGCTCAAAATTTATTAGAAACACACAAATTTTATGTTAATATTATACAACAAATTTCATATATATAGCTCAAAGCACTTTTGAGTTATTTTTGTCTTAGATAGACAGAAAGACATATGCCGAAAATGTGTTTTTTTAGCTCAAGGAGGTTTATGTGATAGAGATTCGTAAAACTCTCGAGTTTGAATTTTTTGACAACTATAGTACTTTCTTTGTACCTCATACACAAAAAAGTGCGAAACAGCATTAAAACAGTTGTCTGTTTCCAGTCGAAACACTCCTCTTACAACATTTCTACTTGGTATATTAGTAACATTAGGGAAAAACACACACTTTCTTGATTTATTGTCAATGGTTTTCTAAACAAAGCATCTATTTTTGCAATAAAGAGTGTGTTTTGGGATTTATAAAATTTTAAATAGATTTAATCAGAATAAGCTTATCAGAACTGATAAATTCATTTTCATTCTTTGGCAGTTTCTAAATAAAATAAATTTCAGATAAATTTTCATATTTTGACTGGCTAGCTTCTTCATCGCGTTTGAGATAACTAATTTACCATTTATCTGGAGAAATTGTTTGCTAAGCATTTCATTGAATTACAAAAGCTTGAACTTTGAAAAAGATAAGGTAATATCACATTTATTGATCTGCTTATTTATTCATGTCAGCATCTTGTTTTAAAGGTACACAAGATCTAGTATTGTATGATTATAGGGAGTCTATTGGGGGGGAGAGATAAAGTCATTGGTAGCTCTTTAAAAGAATCAAGCAAATGGACTGTAAATAACGATTTCTCAGATATAATGCTTTTAATTTATTTCACGTATTCATTGAATCGTGTTTCACGTATTTTTTAAAATATGGCCTAAAATAGTTATACTTTTTGAATTTCTGCATTAAAGAATTGTAAAAACATATATGAAATTAAATACATCATTTATATGTTTCAAGAATTGAAAAAAGGTCATTTTTTGGCTAAAAGGAGGCGTAACCTTTTAATTCAGAAGTTTATAACATGATTTGCTTGAAATTTTGCCGAGAGTTTAAGAAATATACCGCTTAGTTCCTGAAATAAATACAAACTTTATTCTTATCCATATTTTAAAATATTAAAAGATTAAATTAATAAATAACTTGACATTTCCAATTTTTTATTCACTGTGAAGCATTTAAATATTTTTAAACGAATAAATGACTTATTTTCTAGTTCAGAAACCGTAGAACTATTGATATTGAACAATAAATATTCATCGCATTTTAAATGAGGATATTTTTCATAAAAAGATTCCACCAAAGATAAGAATTTTAGAAAATAACATTTAAATATATAGTATTAAAAGATGTATATAAAAATCAGTGTAACTACCTAAAAATGGATATAGAGACAAACTTCAAACGGTTATATATATATATATATATATATATAGAAAACTGTTAAAAAATTCAAGAAAATTAAATGTTAAAAAATCATACCTCCTCTCCCGCAAAAATAAAATTCGATTTTTCAAAGTAGTCACTTATTGCGACAATTACCGAAATAGATTTATATTCATTGTTTACCAGAAAGGTCTTTTCCCAGCCCAATTTCTTTGATTATAATTTTCAAATAAATAAACATTATATCCAAAGTGTTATTAAGATAAAAAGGACAATTAATTCGACTTTAAATATTGAAATACGTTTAAGTAGGAATTATAAAGACGGGGATTTCAAAAGTTAAATCCTTGCACAAGTATAATTAATAGGTCTTTTCCTTTCTTCTTCGAAAGAATTTCTTTGTTATTTTAAAAGGACTACAATCCATTATGAAATATTATTTCTTCATTTTTTTTAAAAAATCCTTTAGCACGAAATTGTGCACAAAAGGAAAGGATTTAGAAAGTAATCGGATCAATTTTTTCGGATTATCCCTAAAAATAAAATGAGATTACTTTATTAAACTAATCATGATAAATTAATACATTTTAAGGTACCCATAATATTGCCTTTTAAAAAACCTCGAATAATCAGTTAATTGGAGCTTAATAAATGAAACTAAGTTCTGTTATTTACAGAACAAGCCTTTGATATTTTAATTATTAAATAACATGATATTTTAATATATTTAAAAAAATGATAATACTTTATTAATTAAAACCAAGCTTGCTTTTTATGTATTTAAATACTCTGTTGAAAGTGATGCAAAATAATAATATTTATATTGTTATTCATGACACTTGCCATGGACAAGCTCCGCTGATTATACAGAAGTAGATTTAAGCCGAAATTAGCGTCTCTTGTTTTTGAAGTAGCGCCAACTATGGTCAAGAGTACGACTTAGCTACACGCTCACCCCATTTGCTTGCACTGCCCCCTTTTTACAAAGGGAGGGGGAACAGTCACACATCTCACCGATAGAACATAGAAGAACAACCATGTCCAAACCGGAACTCGAACCCGTTACTCCCAGAACGCGAGGAAGATACGCTACCTCTGTGCCAGAAAGCCGGCAATAATATTTATAATTATATTAAACTAAAGCGCAATGTTTCGGAGGAAAATTCTCATATTTATAAATTAATTATAAATAAAATAAGAAATCCGAATAATTTTTTTCCCTGGAATGTTCTCTAAAAATTTATTTTATATTAATTATTTAGCTAAATCAATTGTTCTTGTTCTACATACTACAGCGCTATATTATTCAATCTGACTTCTGCTATGGTTTTTTAATTTTTTTAAAGACAGAAAACGATCTGTTAATGAACTCGTTTCGAAAGAAGGGGGTCGGTAGGCAACAAAATTTTTCAATTTAATTTAACAGAAGATATTGATGATTGCGTTATGCAAGTTTTATGCATTTCAATTATGTGATTAATTTTTTCTTTATTTTTTAGAGGCAATATTTTAGTATTCACCCCATTTTGATAAATAGATTTCAATTTATTAAGACATTTATTGTTTTATTCTTTAAATTTAGTAATAGGAAAATAAAATTATTTTAAAACTTTCTAAATTTTATTCAAAGTATTTTGCTTCTTCAAGAAAGTGTTGCGACTAGAATAATTTTTCGAGAGAGGAAGTCGAATTTCCATTCTTGTCTTTGATAAATGCAATTTTTGAAACTGAATATTGTTCTCTTTATTGTTGTTCTTCTATCTTTGAAAATTATTTTGGAAGCCGCCTAACAATGTATTCTAACAACGCAATTCGTCCGAAATTGGACTTTCCAGTAATCAACTTGTTGCATTCATTTTCTGCAAAATTATATTCCAGATTACTGTCATGAGTATCTATACATACTTTAACCCTTTGCGGTCCGATGTCAAGTGTGACTAGATATTCAAGACTCTGCCTCATTTTGACGTTTTATTTATTTATTCTTCAAATTTAATTGTTAAAAACGCGCACATAATGATTAAGAGATTGATTAATTTTTCTAATAAATTCGACTTAAAAGTATGTATACTTATTTTTCATAGCAATAAACAAATCTTTGCATTAGGTGAATAATTTTGCATCTAATTACTTTTCGGACTGCCAAGGGTTAAAATGTTTTCATTCAAGTATAATTTATACTTAAACATTTTTACTTTAGCATGCTTGGAGCTTAATGGACGGCCTGCATCTTACATAAATTTATGATTAATTTCATTAGTTTGTTTTCTTTTGATTCTGGTGTTTTCATTTCTAATAAATGGTCTTTTTTTATTTTACTAATACCAACTTTTAAAGTACGCACTCAAGTGTGTCGGGAACACAGTTTGTATTTGGTTGATCATTTGCAAGAGCCGGGCGGACCTCGAAGTTTTGAAGCATCCTGATTGGCTTCCTAAGATGGGCCCTCCACTTTCCAAATGGATCAGTGATGAGGATTTAGTAAATATCAGGTCCATGAGCTTACCTGATGTTTGGAGCTTAATAGACGCCCTGCCTCTTACATAAATTTATGATTAATTTCATTTGGTGCATATCATATTATTTGTATTTGTTGTATGCAGTTTTAGGTTAATGTTATTTTATGATGAAATTCTTTTCTTACCGCAAAACAAATAAAGACGTACTACTTTATTAATGTTTTTTTAAATATTAAAAGAATTATTCAGATTATTTCAAAATATGCATAAATTAGTTGTCAATGAATGATGACCCTTATATTTCACAGATCACTAAAATTGATTTCTGCATTTTTCAGGTACTACGCTCTTTGTATTCTTGAGTTTCGAGGAAATAATATCATTAAAGAGTTAAGCATTGGGTATAAGTTCAATGGTGAAAACTGCGGTTTGGAACATAGATTAAATAAAGTAAGGAGAATGACTCGCCGCTTATGACTCACAGACGTGTTTAAAAGTTATTCTGTAACTTGGATGTATCAAGGTGGAAAAAAAATGCGTTTTGGTCCTTTATAAATCATAGAATGAAGGATTTGAAGATTCATTAATATTTCTCTGTGTATAGTTTTTGAGCAATAAATCAGTTTAATTCAATGGGAAAGTGGGCCCGCAGGTTAGACGAAACTCTCGTAAAAATAAAAAATAAAAAAGTAAGAAGGGTAGATTCTTCAAGCATCTCAGACCTCCAAGGGAAGATGATAAAGAAGCTATAAAAAGGAAAAGGGCTTTTTTAAAAAATATGTTATATATGTATTGTTTTTTTTTTTCAAGGAGATAAATACTTCCTTTCGTTTGATGACATAATTCCACCAAAGAATTATATTTCTGAAGAAAAAATCACAGAATGAATTTGTCATTTTTCGAGTTGTCAGATTTTAATTTTTAGCATCATGGCAAAAATATTTTAGTTACAAAGTTACAGAAATTTTGAGAATGTCATATATTTTGAAATAATTTAGCATCAAAATGAAAAGAGACGTTTAAAAAAAAGGAAACCCAAGAAATATTTATTCCTGGTTGAGTTAAAAGAAGAACAAATTTAATAAATATATTGGCGGTTAAATTAAAAGGGACATTTATATAATAAATATACTGATGGCTAAATCAAAAGAAGTATATAGTAAGTTGAAATTCTTAATATAATATTTCAGATTTATGCTCTAAAAATTGTTTTAGATAATATTTTAAATATAAAAATTATATATAATTATTATAAATAATAATATATTTTTATAAATAAAAAAGCTCTTGCTTATTTATTTATGAAATTTTGACATTTTCTGGTAATGATTTCAGGCAGTATTTTCATTTTTCAAAATATGTTTTCAGTTATGCTATATTTACTAATTAAGATACTCAATTTTTTAATACAAAATGTGAAAATAAAAATTATTTCTAATCATTGGAGTGAATTCTGCTTTGTATTTAATATTTTTAATGTGCGGATGGCCTATGCTAATGTAGTTAATGCGAAAAGTACCAGATATTAATATTTCGGATGAATTTTGTATTGGTAGCCTTTTGGTGCTTGCGAGAATGCAGTTAATAATATCCAAAAATGGAATTTATGTTTTAGAGACGTTGTTCCCAACTAGTCAATGAAAAATTTGGTGCATAGCTAAACTTGTAGTCACAAAATCATATATCAATATTGATATGTTTAAGTTATTGTATCTTTGAGTCGTCACTTTTACTTGATGACTCAACTTCCGAAACAACAGACGTACCACTTACAAAAGAACAGACCTACAAATGTTCAACCTTTTCCTAGATTTGACTCAAAATTTTGATAGAAATCTACGCATTTGGAGTAAAGATAGCGCACTAAATTTTATTTACCTATCTCATAGCATTTTTAGTTATATTTGTAATGCTCAGAAGGACGTAATGCCAAAAATGAGTTTTTTCAACTCAGGGAAGTCTAAAACAAGGGCGGGAGTCAAACTCCCGAGTTCGAATTTTTTAACGATTGCAGTACTTTCTCTATACATTGTATTCGAAAAGGTAAAAAGTAACAAATCTTGAAAGATACAAAATAATAAGTTCAGTTTAAAAGTGATCCGATATAATGCATTTTAAAGAAGAAAAGTCACAGTTTGCCATTTTACGTTTTTACATAAAGAGTAGATTATTGATTGAAAAAATTATTGTCTACTCCAAGTGTATTAACTGTATGCTGGTCACAGAAGGGCCAAACTTGTCTCTTGCGCCAATACATTTTAATATAGTATTCTATCTTTATTTTCCCTGCAAGGAACATTCTTTGGCTTGAGAAAAAAAAACACTAGTATTCTCAATTCTTTCAGGTAAAACTTTGTAAAAGTAGGACGCAATTGAAGCTGGAGTTATTAGAACAGAATGAATTAATTAATTATATCAATGCAGTTTGCATTGTGACCAGTAGTTTTAACTCATTACGACTATATCACAATAATTTCCATCTTCTGGACAATATCTTCCTTCGAATTTCTTAACAAAATCATGATTTTTTTCAAAACCTATATATTGAATATATAAGTTTTTTTCGTATTAAGATTAAATTGAAATAACACCTTTGAGTACTTTAGCAAAAATCTTAATTTCACATTTTTGAAAAAGGTTTTGGTCTGAATCAGATTTCTTAGCACAAAATAATTAGCAGATCAAGTATTCATTTTAGATTTGTTGATACAAATGTTTTTCTATTTAGAAGTAGCAAACTACAAGCATCAGGAAATACGTTTTCAATAGTTCGTGAATTAATGGCTAGATTTTTTCCAAAATTGTAGATCTTGAAAGTAATAGTTTAATAAGCTAAATCAACATGAAAACGATGATATAATACATTTTTATTTGCAATGTATGTAGATACGTTTACTAAATTTAAATCTCCTTTGTGAATATGAAAAGTTAATCAATTTAGGAATATCATAAGTGATGTGTTCTCTTTTAATTAAATATAAAAATTCCAACATTTACTTTGTTATAAGCGAAATGGATGTAGAAACACTACAAATTTTTACGTGATTTCATTCTGAGCTTAATAAATGATTCTGAATTTTCTTTACATTCTGCAAAGAATGAAACATTTCAAAGAAAAATAACTAATTTCGGAAATCTTGATTTAAAAATAAAGAAATAAATCTGAAGCGTGGTTAAATCCTGACTATCGTTCTCATATATATATATATATATATATATATATATTCTAAGCATTGAAGAAGAGTGACATTTTTAGTCATTATTGATGCGAAAACAGTTGATTTTGGTTCAAATCAAATGTTACTAAAAAAGATAGCAATGCTAAACCTGACCTGGGCAATAAATTTAAATGGCCAACAAGTGGGTCATTTTAAGACAGAAGCTAATTTCTTAGATAAATGTCCGTGATAATTCGAAAGTAAAAGGACGTCTTGAGCATTCTTTAACCTATTGTGTACGATTTATATTCAAGCGGGACTTAACTCTTTAGATAAAGCAAAAAAAAAAAAAAAAAAAAAAAAAACGAATCGCACTAAAGTCTTGCCTGAACGTTCTGGCGACACCACAAGCAGCCAATGATACACATTCTTTCAGAATACCCAGCCGACTGTCGCCACAGATTAGCATTAATTAATAGTGCAGCATTGTCTTAAAAAATTTCCCGTGACACTTAAAAGCCGTCGGTATTTTCTGCGAGTCGGAGGACACCGGAGCGAAACAAAGAGGGTCGTGAAGCAACCTCCCAAATACCGGGACAGTCTCCAGTGTCGTAAATTAAGTGTTTTGTCACTCGAGGTCTTTCGTCCTCGGTGGAAGTTAGCGAGTCGTAAAACAAGTGGCCCAGAATTGACGTCATGAGCAAAAAGGTACGTCTGTGTTTCACCATGAATTAGCATCCTGCTATTAGACTTGGGACAACGTGGAGGCCTGCCAAGCTTTTGGACATTCGTAATTTAATTTTCTTCTTCTTCTTTATACATGTGTGTAGAAAGCCGTTTTGTTAATTCTGATTTTTCATATAGCTGAGTGACTCAACGATTCCCCAGCTTGGAAAGCAACTTTGCAAACCAAGTCCTATTTCTCAGATAGGGTATGCACACGTCGAAAGCTGGTGTTCTATTTTTCTAATAATATTTAATTGAATACTTTTTTAGAATAATAATAGATTTATAGTAAAAAAAGTTCACATTCTTTTTCTAAACTTTTCCAGAAAGAAAATAGGCAGGATTATAATTGAGCATGTTAAACAATAAGAAAGTAACCTTATATAAAAGCAACCTGACTCTTTCAATGATTTTTATGCAGATAAATTGAATTTATTTTATATATATTTAAACGAATAGTAAATTCTATTATATATTAAAATGATCCCACTTGTTAATTTTGGACAAATTTAACCCCCTTTTTTTGATATCTTACATTAAGACACGGGAATCTATTGGGAGACGTATTGATTCGGGTTTTTTTTTTTGCAAAAGTATTATCTAATAAACAGTTTTAATTAGAAGCCTTCGTTACATGGTTTCATGCTGTTTAAATATTGTTTAACATGTTTGGTCATTAAAAAATAATTTTCAGTATTTAAATAAAACAAATAAAAGAAAATATATATATAATTTATATTTACATTTTCTTTTTTAAATTATAGTATTATTATTTTCTTAGAAAGGTGCTAATATTTGTGAAGAAAATTACAAGCAAAAATAGACAAGCATAAAATAGACTTTTAAAAAAGCTGAAAAGAAATTCTTATCAACAACAATGAGCATAAATATTTACTAATAATAAAAATAAATATTTGTGAATGTATGTTGGCATTCCACAGGCCAATCCATTGAAATAAGTTACCAAATTTGGCATACGTATACCTTGGATAGTACAAATATGCATTTTAGTAAGGACTCTTTAAAGTTTAAATTAGAATTTTAATTAATTAGAAATTAAACTTTATTTTTGTGTTTTCTGCAATAACATCCTAAAATATTGTATCATAAAAGTCATTCTTACATCATCTTGAGGTTCAAGAAATCTTAAGGAAATCAATTTAATGGTCGTGCATGTTTTAAAAACTTTTCAACGTACATTATTATCATTATTTTGCCTTATTTCGAAAAATAGATGACACTACTGTTCTAAAATTCAGAACGTTTCCATTCCTTCATACAAAATTTTATCGTAAACTTTATGGTAAACTAAAGAAGGATTACACAAACATGATCTTTAGAAGAGGTAATATTTTCACATTTAACAGTGCTATGGTGTTACAGGATCACGATGTTCTAATTAAATAAGTTTATTTACCTAATAATCCGAACATGAATGAGGCCATTTAAAAAACACGACTTTAATGTCAGTCCGTTCGGCGGAATCATGACATTACACCACGGCAATTTATCTGAAATTTAATATAACCAATATTTCTGTTGACTGGTAAGTAATGTCGGCAAAAAAGAATGCAAAAAAAAAAAAAACTTTCACATGGAAAAGCAGGATTTAAACAATTTACTCTTTATGATATGTCTATCAAATCAATCAATTCGATTTAACGTCTATAGTACTATGACATTTAGAAAATGAAATATTACATATTTAAAAGTGCTACGGCTATATAGGATGTTATGATGTGATTATTCTTCATAGTAAATTTTTTATGTATATTATGTAGCATAGTAATATATATAAAATTTGCAATTATATTTCTGCAATTATGCACTGCTATTATATTTCTCTATCAAGACTTAGTTTTAATCCATTAGAAAAAAAAATACTAAAACACCAATTGACATTTATTAGGTGGTATGCTGAAAAGTTTTAAGAGGAAAAAAGTTTTGAGGGCCACTCTTGTGTGTTTCTCTTCACGTTTTATTAGAAATAATTTTTTTTCCTCCCCCCCCATGAATTTATCATTTTAACATCTGTTATTGAAGGTATGTAATATCTACATTGCCCAAAAGCAGTTAAAGTGAAATCCTTTTTTCAGCACTTCTGTACTTATTAAGATTATAAGAAGTATAGAATATATTTATTATATTTCAATACTATATTGCTATTTCATTTTATTATTGAATAGTAAAATGCTTAAAGACGAGGAATAAAAAAACGTACCAAGAACATTGATAATATTTTAAGTTTGAATATTGTGTCAGAAAATATTTCCTCATTGTTATAGTTATTGAAGACGCAACTCATTCTCAATGCAAATACGAAGGATAAATTGAGAGACAAGAAAGTTTTAAAAACAATTTGAGGTTCGTTTTCAATCCAGTTAAATTTAACAGCGTCACTGGAGGAGGGGAGGGGAGCGGCCACTCGCCCTCCTCAGCTTTCCTCACCCGAATGAAAAATCACCGCTAATTATTTGCAATCACGAGAGAGGCCTCATTTAGATCCAGACATATTGAATATTTATACACATTCTTGAAGCCGCAATCATTAGGGGAAGAAAAACAAAAGTCACTTTTCATTTTTTTGAAGCTTTCTTCCCGGCCGAAATGACCACGATGTGTAAATGTGCCGTTTCTGAAGCAGAGCTGGAAGGGTCAAAAACAAGGAGAAGAAAATTAGAATGTTCTTGTAGCTCGTTCTGGTAATGGCCTGACGTTATAAATGCCACCACTAATGGTGGGGTCAAAATAATTAATGGATGATTGCTTTCAAGTGTTTTTAAGAGTAAATTGCCATTTCGAACCATTTCAGTAGATGTTGAGATAGGCCGTCGGTATGATTTACTGTGAACCACAGAGAGTGCTGCCGAACTAATCAGAGTTAGCTTTCAATGAAAGAGAGATACTCGAGTTTGCCATTTTTTAAGAAGTCCCATTTGCATCAATAATGTCATCCACATACCGAGAGACAGATTAATTCAATGTATTGGCTTAGTTGATGTTGCCTCTGAGTTGAGTAAAGTTCAGCAACCTTAAAGAAAATAAATTGAAAAGAAAAAACTGTCGATTCGCATAGACGCCAAAAAATTATTTTTGCGACAAAATGCAATGGAGAAAATTTGATTAATAAAAGTCAAAAAATGAAATAAATACATAAGAATTTCACTTTTACCATTGTTTTACTCAGAAAAAACTGTTTTTTTATTAAATTAACATCTGATATTATCATGTGAGAACATGTTATTAATTTGGTTAGGAGGTTTTGATGTCTCCGAAATTCACGAACAAAATATATTTTTACCTGCTTCCGCCAGTATTGCATTATTATTACGTATGCTTCTTTTCCAGCAGATGCGTTTTCAAAGGGTTGACCTGCTTTTACCAGTATTGCTTTATTATTACGTATGTTACGTAGGCAGCAGATGTGATTTTAAAAGGCTGAAGAAGAACTATGATGACATCATAGCTGTTATTTCATTGTAAAATCGGTCGAGCTCCAAAACTTTGTTTTCCAGCTAGAAAATTTGAAAATAAAAAATTTTACATTTTACATTATATATATATATATATATATATATATAATAGAGGAATAGAGACCGGTAAAGAAATCTTGTGATTGCTTCCAATTGATTTAAACTGGTTAATGACTTAAATTAATTAAGACAAGTCATGACTTAAAAAATAATAATATTTTCACATAACTTGAAATTACGATCTTAGATTTTCTTTTCTTTTTTATAATGCTTTTTTGGTTTGAAAAATTCTATCGTTGGACTTTTAAAGTTGAATATATATAAGAAAAAAGAATATTGGAATAAACCTTAGTTATTGGTAAATCATAATAATTGATGATTTAATAACTGACTTACTATATTTTCTATTGTTAATGTTATTCTTATGCCTCGAGACAAATTAATTCAATCTATCGGTTTGTTTGCTGCAATCATTGAACTGCAAGCTCTTGAGGTGTTCAAGGGCATTGAGAAGTTGTTACGAAAAAAAAAATGATATCGACTTGCAAAAAGACTTTTTTTTCTTCCTACAACAAATATTTTTTAAGGAAATCCAAAAATTGGATATTCGAAGTATCCCATATTTTGGACTTAATAATATATCCTCCAAGCAGATTCAGAAAATTGTGTCCTTTTCAAACAAGTTTTTGTAAATTTGTTTATTTTCACTGAAGCAAATTAGAACTTTTTTTTGCAACTTTATATTATATGCATAAGAATAAGTATAAAAGAAGTGCCAATGAGGAAATTATATTTCGTAGTGAAAAATATAAACAAATGATCTTTTTTTAAATTAAAAACTTTCAAAATAACTAAATTCCACTGTATTATTAAGAATACACAGGAAGAAAGTAGATCATCAAACCCTTCATATACATTGAAGAGTCTGAACCCCTCAAGGAATTACTAAATTTTTAATTTTAAATGAGCAATAAAAAGATTCAATGCCTAAAATGCCTTTATATTATTATAATGATTAAATAATTGCTAAAAGTTTCCATATACAAAGTGTAATCCAATTAAAAAATTAAGTAAATTCTTTGATCAGGGGGTCAAATTATTAATAATAATTTTATACCAAGGTATGTTTATTTTCAATAAATATGCAAAACGGACTTAAAAGGAATATTTGTTGATTTGTTGAGAAATGTGCAAGAATATTTAATTCCTACTAAATATTTGCATTTATTCTTTAAATCGCTTAAAATGAGGAATATTAGTTTTCCTCAGTGGCATAACTCCTGCATCAGGACAGTGATAAAATACAGCCACCTGATGGATTAAAAGAATTCTCATTTCTCATCTAATACCTGGAGCGGGGGGGGTCCCAGAAAAATCCCCCCTTTTTAATTATTGGTCCTGTAATTGCAAAATATTGATCTTTGGAATGAATTTTACATTTCTACTGAATATGTCGTATCATCCGTGTCTGGTTGTTTTTGGTGACTCATTTCTGACATAATATTTGATGATGAGGATGTCGTGTCCGCTTTTTACCACGGAAAGAGGGACGAAGTAGCTTCTGAGGGTATGGACTCTTGAGCACCCGAGGGCAGAAGTCTGACTTCTATCTCATATGAGGATGAAACACACAACCACACGCTTGCGCAGCCCCTTTTTACAGGAGGGGGGGGCACATTCACACATTCACAGATAGAACATAGAAGAACAACCATGCTTGAATTGGGACTCGAACCCGGTACTCACAGCTGACATAATATTTAAAAGTCACATTTGGTCTTAGGCGAGTTTGTACCAACCTGTTCAAACAAGTGTACGGCATGGAAGGTACAAAACTGATTACAATTGCAGGTACAAACCGAAATACCAAATACAATATAACTAAATCTTTGGGGTTTTGAACTATCGAGTGTTTCAGAAAATATAGACCAGCAGAATCTCTTGTAGAATTTGGCTCAAAATTTAATAATGTCTGCACTATATATCTTAATTTTGTGTTCTGAATGTTATCGGCATATCTCTCTCTTCATCGCTTACTTACTTCATTGTGTATTAAACTGTATTCGAAAGGCAGAAAGCCAGAATTCTAAATAAATTTTTCTTAAAATTTGATCTACAAGTCTGTAGAAGTGAAGATTATATATATATAT